>CCAG010013729.1:0-85118 GCA_001077435.1 Glossina morsitans morsitans | reverse complement strand
ATATATATATATATATATATATATATATATATATATATATATATATATATGGATATATAGATATGTATATGTGTATAAGTGATCGAAAAAAATTATGTGCTAACTTAAAAGTCCGATCCGGGCTACAGTCGCTAATTAACGTAACGTGAAACATGAACGAAAAAAAAAAATCAAAACTCTTATGTATTGCACCAAAACCGGCCACGCAAAATAATAATTAAAATCATGTAGTTAAATCTATATCTAATATGCACATATAATATATTTGCTTATGTATATAACGCGAATGCTAAACGGAAGGGTGCAAAATAGATGCTTAAAGCTAAAGACAAAAACAAAAGAAGAAACTAATGCCGCTAAGCTATCAAGTGCAACTTTTGTTGACAGACGCTGTGCAACTAATTTTAAAGACTAGATTATCTCGTCTGGAGACATATTTAAGTGTCGCCTGATTGGCCGCCCTTAAATATGTGACACGCTAAATAAAAACTAAAAGCAAGAAGAAAAAAAAAAAAAAAAAAAAAACAATAAGAAAAAAGAAAACACTTTTAAGCTCGTATATAATTTGTATAAATATTAAGGCACATATTTGCACATTTTTTGGAATTCTCTAACTAGTAATTAAGAAAAATTCTTTTTTGTTTTTTTGCTTTTTTGTTTTTTTGTTTTTGCTCTTTTTCTCTCTATATTTGATATTCGTATCCCAGTGTTATGAGTGAGAAGGAGATAAGAAAAATATATTTTCACTGAATACTGTATTATTAACAAAAATTACATTCTATGGATCGTACGAGTATCTCTAAAATATTGTCAAAACTAAAAACATACACAACAGTCATACATATGGACAAAAGCATATACTTGCAAACATTCATAATCGCAGGTATTATGATGTAAAGGTTGTAACATAAGCTTATACTCTTTTGGCTGCATGTGTATATTATGTTTGTATAAATGACTGCGAATCAAATTCGTAGCCATTCAATTGCAGATGTAAATGCGACGCATATGTTTGCGTGTGCCTGTTAATAAATTTATTATCACATGGGTTTCAAATCTAACTAAAATAGAGTATTACAACATGTACATATGTGTTTAGAAAGAATACATACACACATGTTTTATAATATGTTTATAAAATTGTAATATATGCGAAAGATATCATCTGTTGAGCGCCATCTATCGGCGAATGCATATATTAACGAATTTGTTTCCTTCGTTTGTACGTTTGTGTGAATTCTCATCACTCTCACAGACTAACTTTTTTGTGTCTTTCTTTAAAATTTTGTAAATTGTTTCATAATACGTTATTAGGCCACGATGGCGTAATTGCCGGTCAATTCGAAAGGACTTGTTTTCGCTGAATGTGTGAAATTATTTTTAGGCGAAAAATCTACCGGTTTATCTTGTATTTGATTACTCCCGGTATTTGTGGGTATTGTGTAAAACTGTATTGGAATAGCCGCCGATGTGCCGTTATAGTAATGAGGCTCTGTTGTGGCGGCAGCTGTTAAAGCTGTTGGTTGGATAACGCTAATACGTTTGAAACGTTCATAGTCCTCCTTGCTCATGGGACTCTTTAGCATTGTATATGATTTTTGATGATGAATGACGTCCATGAGGGGAGATTCCTTAGTAACCGTTATAAGTTGAACATCAGCATGCGGAATATGCGCCACCTCCGGTATCGGTATACAATATACTTGTCGTCGTTCTTTGCCTTTTTGTAACAATTTATTGGCCAAAGTTGACTTCGTTATGTCTGTGGCTTTGCATGTATTTGCGTTGGCGGCATATGGGTGCGTAGCGCTCCTACTTGTTTGTACATTAGATAGATCAGCACAATTTATCATTTTATGAGATCGAGATTCTCGATCGGTACGTTGATTTTTCATACAGGATGATTCTTCATGTTTGTATAGGTAAGATTTTAAGGCAAATGCTTTACCGCAACGTCCACATGTATGAGGTTTGGTATTCGAATGTGTTTGTATGTGAGCTCTTAAGTTCGACTTATCAGCGAAAGCTTTAGTACAAACGCTGCACTTGAAAGGCTTCTCACCTAAGTTCGTTGGAAAAAAACAAAATAAAATTATATTTAAAATATAATTTCAACAATACTCCGGTGAATGGAGCAGCGTTCAAGCTATATGTAAATGTGTGAAGTGATTTTTTTTTTTTTTTTTTTTTAATTTACTTCCAATCATACCTGTATGAGTTCTTATGTGACCTTGTAATAGCCAAGGTCGCGAGAAACGCTTGCCACAATATTGACACTCGCAACCCTGATTATGAGTGCGTACATGCATAGAAAAGGCTGGCATAGAGACATAAACCTTTTCACAGTAAGGACACCGTCTTGCCTTTTTATCCATAATCGACCTAATAACATTTAATATGGAAACTGTTATTAATATATAATATTTTTCCAAATTAATTTACGCTGTAACTAATAACCCACCTGTGAATTTGTCGATGCCTTGCCAAATTCGATGATGTCGAATACTTTTTACCGCACTCCGGACATACATGTTCGTCGTCGGATAAGCTAGAACTGGAAGTTCCAGATGAATGTGAGCTAATTTGTGCTAAATTTCCAATGATGCTACCATTTTGTGCATATCCAATCGATTGGAACTGCTCGTCGCCACTGCAACTGGGTGCACTACTGCAAGAATGTTCATCGTACCGTGAATGATCCGATATTGTGGAGCGACGCGATTTCTTTCGATCAAACACTTTATGACTATAATAATAAGAATCATCGTCGGACGAGGATACAGACGTTACTAAATTCGGCATCGGGATATTTTCAAATTTTGAAGATACTGAGTCTTGATAACTGCCTTTCATTAGCGACTGCGCATGCATATGCGTCTGCGTTTCCTTTTGCGTTTCATGAGAATTCAATTCACTAGCGGGTAATGTTATTATCCTTCGTTCGCCATCAGTTGTACCGGAAGATTGAAATTTCGCATTGTTTATATATTCTTTAATTTCGCTGGCATTTGTGGTACTTAGGCGAACGGCCGCCAACGTAACTTCAGCTAGTTGCGTAAGATTGTATAGTTCCTCGGGTATGGCCGATGTTTGATCTTTGGTCATTTTATCGAAACTATACACAGAGTGTTTTTATTTCAATATGCGAAAAAAATTGATGTCAAAACTGTTTTACTAAAAATTCTGAAAAACAAAATGAAAGTGATTTTTAAAAATGATTGTTCCATTAATTTTAAATTTCTATTTCAGTTGGGTATGGTATAGGCACGTACATCGATATCACCTATATGGCCGAGTAATTATCTTAACCTTACGGTTTTCCTTCTCTTTTGCGAACGTAAGTGTGTGTGTGTTGTTTTGTTTGTTTTTGTGTTTGCGTGTGTGTGTGTGTGTGTGTGTATGCTTCTGTGCACAGTGTATTTAGTGCTTTGGATGATGACAGTTTGCTGTCACACTTCCGCTAATTCGCGGCCACTTGCAAGCAAATGACGTGTTTCGTGCGCTTTTCATTTAAAGGAAAATTAAATGAAACAACCTGCTAAAATCATTATAAAGTGCGTCATAAAATGATATTATATTTCTGCACTATACCACATCAGGCCGCACCACAGTCCACCGTATTATACCACGAACAAATACAGTACGTGGTATGTAAAAGCAAACGTGTGCGGTCATAATTTAATAAATTAAATTGAGGCCAACAAAAACATGCCTTCTATACGCGTCTATAAACCATACGTGCTCGTATGTATTCCTGTACAAATACATAGATACATAAATGCAGATGTATGCAAGCATGGATGGATGTATTGGAGCATATAATATCGTATGTGCGAATAACTGGCCGATTCAGTTAAGTTATGATCTTATTGTCGACCCATAATAATTATGTAAAAATATTTTTCCTATATATATATGGATTATTATTATCATTATTTTTTTTCATTAGGTAGCGCCTCGATCAAATTTCCATTTGTGATGTGTGCAATGAAAAGGATCAAAATAAATTTCGGATGATTTATAACTCTCGCAGCATCCACTGCCGCAACGAAACAAATGTAAATTAAAAAAAAAAAAAAAAAGAGGAAAAATAAAAGGAATACGAAGAAGAAGATGAAAAGAAATTATCAAAGATCGCCTTATATAAGTTTGCGTGCGTGGTTTATGCTTTATTTCAATTTAATTGTGAGCTTATCGAGCAAATCTCAAGGACAAAAAAAAAAAAACATAAGATGAGAAATATGCCCAAGCACTATACAGCAACGTGTTGTTTTTTTGGCGAGTTTTCTTTAATGAAGAAATTTACACAAATATTAAATGGTTCTTAATTAATAATCATTACATTTGACATTGATATTACGTTCTTGGTGGTTGCAGAAATTTTCCTTTGACATATTATCTCATAATTTAGTGCTACAATAAATTACGTACATATATATTTAGGTAACATATATTATAACGTACGTTATTTATGGATTCTTTTTATTATACCATACACCAGTCGCGATGAAAGGGTGTATTAAATTTGTGCGCATGTATGCAAAACAGCAGGAGGGCTTGAGATAGACTCACCTTTTCTTAGACCAATCGATTCAGAAATTTCCTGTCCGTGTGTCCGTTTATCTTCCTATTTTCTTTTCCTATATTCAGCTTACCAATCGCAATTTATGAGATATTTTGGATAAAATTCGATACAACGTAGTGTTCAGCAACAAACGCTGTTGAAAATTCGATTCGAATGGGACCACTATTTCGAGTACTTTGCATATGAGACCCTATTTTGAAAAGTCGTTATTTAAATGACTGTATGGCAATGTAAGGTAACTAAATGCTCGACGCAGCCCATTGTAGTATTTTTACTTGTTTTTAATGACAAACGCTGCTCGAGATTTTACGATGATAACAAATTCATTCGAAAGCATATCTATGAGCTTGTAATTTAATTTCCTCTACGACTTTTGCTCGTTTAAGTTCATATAGTCGTCATGTTAGAAAAATTTCGAATCCGATATACTTATCGATTATTGTCTACGGTGTAATATATATTAAATTATGTTATTTAGTCTGCTCTTTCCGTATATCATATTACGATTATGATTATCATTTTTCAGCTAAGTCGGTTTGCATGCATAATTCATTCAATAATTGGCTCTGCGTGCTCGTGTTAAGTTATATGTATGCTATGGCTTATATCATTTGTGAAGACTACCTGTACGCTACCCTCTTCCTGTTCAACTATGATTTCGAAGGGCACTATATTCTTGCAACATGTCAAATGATCAGAAATAAGTTGATTGGAAATTGGTCCGGAATAATCATGGCTACATTTCGCACCCTACGACTTGAAAACAAGGCCACATTTGCGACAAAATATTCTAAAGTGAGTATTCACGAGCACTTCTCGCGTGAATATAGTTCCTTTATTTGTCAGTTTGGGTCGTTGCATTCACTGTCCAAATTACTATGAAATAGAAATGAGTGCATTCTTTTCCCTTTGTAATATTCGTAAATATGTTTTAAAGGGACCCAGCAATGATTTATTTATATCACATATATCGGAACGCGTTCTTTTCTGCAATGGGCGCTTTCGAAGTCACAAAGTATGGAATAAACTTGGCGCTTGGATTGCCAAAAGTAAGCACTTGCGAGAAGATGTAAAACTGCCTTTTGAAGACGCTCCAATTTCGTCCCTTTCGTGATGTTTATTCTTGCATTTCTTCGTCTTTTTTTTCCTATTTCCAACCATATATAACACAGACTTTAACAACATATGCTATTCGTTCGAATTGCTTATCTGATTTAAAGTAAGTTTAATGGCACTATAAAGTCAAAATTCAAACTGATCTCTATATACAAACGAAAGACTATAAAGCTTTCGCCTCAACAAATCACAGTCATGTGAGAAGTACATAAAATAAAGTAATGAATTTAAATTATTAATTAGGTCCTGCTTTCACGAATTTGGTATCCCTGCAACCTGTAAACCCTGTAAAGGTGCTTCTAAGATCCGTTGAATAATTTCGACATCTAGCTCCTACAAGACGACATTTTAAATACACACAAAATGCGGTTAAGAGTTGAAATTCAAACACAACAAAGTTCAAGGTCCACCTTCCCTCGTGAAAAATACTTAATTTTTATAAATATGTTATCATCTGTATCATATGGTGACGTAGGGCTAAAATAACATTTCGAAGTTATTCGAAGTCCTAGTGAAAATTTATGACTTCTTAACTTGCGATCTGCATCAGATTGCGAGCTATTATGTCAATTGTAGTGATCTGATATAATTGAAAAATCAAAACGACCTCGATTCGCTGACATGAATGCAATTTGAACAATTTGAACAATTATTGAAATCAAGCCTGAATATATCTTTTAAACAAACTTAAAAGTTATAGTCCCGCAAGAGACCGATATTGTTAAATTATTACATCACCAGACCGCACCGTGTGTCTTCATCGTTGAACATCAAAAATTATACTTTGTTGCTCATAAGAGGACTTATTTTCAATGAGAACCGTTATGTAAGACGCCTTCTAAGAAATAGACCCATTCAATCTCAAGTTTACCATAATAAATGTATATGTCAATCTATTATATTTTGCATCAGATTTTAACATAAAATATTAAAACTTAGATAATTTTCCCATGCAAAGGTTCAACGATCGCGAGAACATTTATCTTGCAGGTCGCTCAAGAAACGGTCCCCTATTCGTCGATTTTCCAACATTCGAAATGGAAATTTTTTTTCAGATAAATACTTTCTTCTCATAAGGTTCCTTAGGTGTCACGATATCAAATTTTGTTGAAGTATCTCGAGAAATGCAATCTTTAGGCTCCACACAAAAATGCGTAGACATAGACATCAAACTAACTATCGGACGGGCAAGACGGGCAAAAATCCGACTCGATTGATACAATGGAAGGTGAGTTTCTTTTAAGTTCTCCTGGCTATTGCACGTATCTGCACAAAGTTCATATAACACTTCCTTACCGCACATAAGTGGTATAAAGTATAAAATCTATAAATATTTAAAAAAAATGATTTTAAAAGAAAAACTTATTAAATGCTTTAAAATTGTTTTTGGCGAGCGTTTAGAAAGCGTTCGAAAATGCAATGTGAAGTACTTTTAACAAAGATGTTGGAAAAAGAAAGTGAAGACTCAATACTAATGCAAAGCAAACTAAGCAAATGCTTTCGTTGCGGTCTAATATCGAAATAAATATTTTGCAAATATTACATCGTATAGCTGCCATACACTATAAATATAAAAATCGAATCAAAGAAGATTAGCCTTGGGACAGAGAGACACCTGTGTGGATAATTTAAACCAAAAACCATTGTATGTTCTTTCTTTTAAAGATACTCTTCTTCCACGCTATTACGCTTAATAAGTTAAAATGCGGAATTTCTTCTGACATTTACAAAGGCACATATTCATTTGGTAGACAAAGCAACTAAACAAACGAATATATGGCGCACGTAACCTATTAAAGAGGAAGGAAGAAAAAACAATAACAAAAAATATGTCCAAATAGACAAATTCGCTTTTATATATATATACACATTGCGTGGGTATTATTATTACACATGCACACAGAAATATGTGAATATGTTTTTATACTCTACCCTGCCTGTGGTGCAAGGATATATTGAGGTTGTGCGGATGAGGATGTAAGCGACACCTCGAAGGACTTGAGATAGATCTACCTTTTATTAAAGCAATCGATTTAGAAATTGTCTGTCCGTCTTGTTTTCTTGTGTTCAACCTACAGGCCGCAATTTTTTAGCTATTGCCATGAAATTTGGTGCCTTGACGTGTTTTGGTCGACGCCGAGCCGAGACCAAGCCATATTGCAAATGGTTTGGAAGGGGGCCACCACTGTTTCGAGCACATCCCATATAACAACTTATTTTCAAAAAGCCGTTATGTAAATAGATGTACGGTGATATAGGTTGTTTAACGGTGCGACGTGGCCCACTGTAGTGTTTTTACTCGTTATAATAATAAGAATGTTTGAAAAACTCAGATTTATTTTATTTATTTATTTTTTTTTTTTTGTTCTTTGTTTTTGATTTCAGGAAATGTCAACATGTTCCTATTTGTTATTTACCGCTATTCTTGCGAAAACGCCAGTCAAGCGACGCATTTTACTTAAATGGCCTTTTCCTATTGGATTCTATAAAGAAACATAAAGGTTCATACATTTATATATGTACTCCTATGATGTACGTATGCGAATGCTTGAGTGTTTAAGTGTGCGAGAGTGTTTATGTGTCTTTTGCAATGGATGTTAAAATATTATAGGCCTAATAAGCAAAGCTTCCATCTGGTAACTTATGTTAAAGCGAACCTCAGCTTAATCCCTTGTTTTGTGAAATGATTTTTAACTATTACACCACGATTGTGATGGTGTGTGTGCGCATGTTCGCATATCACATAAAAATGACAGTGAAATGAAAATGCATTTCTTTTAAAAACCACAAACATTCCTAAAACCGGAAAAATAAGACAATTTTTTCCTTTCTCTTTTTTTTTTTGTTGTGTTTGCAAATTCACTAATAAACATTCGTTGAAAAAGTGTTCAGATTATTGTACTCACCTAATGCTACGTTAAGTGTGTAAAAGTCATCATCCCAATTGCTTTCTGCCACAGAGAATAGCCGATGGCGGTAAATATAGATCGATGATTCAGTTAATTTTCAATTTGCTTTCAAAAACCATTGTCGATACATTTGTAATAGTTAGGTGAATAAGGTTATGTAGTAAAATAATTTAATTTAATAACCAATAGTACACAATAAATATGCATTTTTTCGATTGACAAAATAAATTATTTCCTTTTCCGTTTAGTATTTCGGCTAAAAGTCCATGTTGATCTTTTTGCTTTAATGTAAGCGAAAAATTGAAATTCACATGCTTTCGTATTGAAATATAAAAGAGATACGCGCGCTATACATGTATTGATAATTAATTAATTGCCGAAACACTGTCTTTGAAAATTAATTTTTAATGTTTTTTTTTTTTTTCTAATTTGATTATGTGTGTGCCTTCTTTTTAGTTTTTTTTTTCCTCTGTTGATAAATCAAGTGTCAGATCAGCTTGTTGCGCATAGCACGTTCTATTTTATGAAAATCTCGAAAAGGACTGAACAATTTTCAAAACTGCCATTTACATTTTTACTCATACAGACCCACACACACACACACACACACGCATATATATATATATATATATATCAGATATGTAGATATATATATATATATATATATATATATATATGTATATATATATGAATATATATATATGTATACACACACAGGTATATAAAATAAAGAATTTTGAAAATTGTAGAGCAGAACGCCCGTTCGACTAACTAACGCGAGTATTGCTGCGCCAAAGTAGGGATAAGAAAAAGCCAAACAGCCATAGACGAGACCCGGCAGCAGTATATGAGAGAGAGAGAGAAGATCGCATTGAAATGAACGGGAGCAGCCACTTGAGAAAGAGCAGGAACAAGTGTGCACAGTTAAAAATAAAATCCCGTCGAGTAATATGCTTTATGGTTTGGTATAAAACTCGCACTTTTCCATCCATTTACATATTTATTTACAAACACATGCACACGCGTACACACACGTGGATCATTAAAATAAAAATATGAATAAAAGTAATATATTTTCCCTTATACACACACACACATATATATATATATAGGCGAACGTATATGCTAACGCTATGTTTGTAACTCTCAGGAAATTGAACTTATTATTGTATAATATTGGTCGAATATTGAAATCACCCTGTATATAGCTCTAGATCCGTTCCAATGGATCCCCTATATAACTAAACTTTCAGTCCAAGTCGTCAACAGTCGATTATATGCGAATAGATTCAAAATGAGAATTATTTGTTAGGTATACTTGTGCATTTTACAAATTGAAAATAGTCCCGATAAATTGCAGATTTTCATATTAAATGATCAGATCTAGTCGAGATCTTTCTTAGCACTTTTAAGTCAATCTTATACGTATGTATATGTTTAAATTTACATTCACGAACACATGAAGATACATATGAAGGTACGTGCGTAATGTGTGTGTATGTCATTATAAAACCAACTGAAAGAGGTGAACGTTAGCCATTATCATAAGAAGGATCATTGCCACCAGCACCACTGCTGGCACTTGAGAGAAAAATAATAATATTAATAATAACATAAAACTCAGCAGTGGTAGCAACGGCCAATTTTTCAGACCACTGCGCAGAATCTGTTTAGTAAAATGAATGTAAAATAGTTACATAAGTTATAAATCGAATCTTAGATACCCTACGTTATCTAATATTTGGGTAATTGAGAGGGTTTCCTTCTAGAGGATCGATTAGTATTTCTGCATCCATAGACGGTTCACATTATCTCGGGAATCGCGCTCTAAATTGCAGATCATAAACTATTGCCGGCAATTTGTAGAAATTTTGCATTTGAAAGCATTGACGTGCGTTCCCAAAATTACGCTTACTATCATTTTCGACCTTTAGATAAAAGTAATAGAAATTGAAGACTTTAGGAGCTATAGGAAAAATGCATGACTCAAATACTCACATATAATATATATGTACGTTAAGAAATCTTTGAATTGTATTTTTGAATGTTGCTAACGAAATAAGAAAAGTGCTTTACTTTCATTACGCGGATGATGAATATAAAAATAATATTTCTATTGTGACATCGGTATGGAATTCAGTCGTCTGGTACTCTTCTTCTAGGATAACAAGCGAGCTACTCATATAGTGAGAGTTCTTCTTGGGTAATATGACTGCGCGATTGAAGATTTATCCTAAATCTATAGATAGATCTTCGGGCATATGTTATATTTCCAGTGTCTGCTCTGTCGTACACGATTTACAAATTACCTAAAGAAACATTTAAATCTCACAATATTTTATTCACTGTACACGTACGCTTACGCTTACGCTTATATGTATGAATAGAAACTTAGAAAATAACGATAATAAATATTTAAAAACTTTTCATGTCAAAAGCGGACACAATCATATGATGTACGGAGACGTAAACAGTAATTTGCCGGTCTCCGAGTATCGAAATTGTTTTTTGTTTTCGCTTAGGTTCCGCATATATGTGAAAATCAACAAAGAAAGCCTCAAATGCTTTAATCTAAAATCTCAGATGAACAACACGTCTGCGAAAATCTGCTTTCGATAAACTTTCTATTCTCAAAATAATCATGAGTTTTTGCAACTATTTTTTTTTTTTTTTTTTTTTGTTTTTTTTTTTTGTTTTGGCATTCAAACGGTACGGTGGCATTTCATGCTTACATACATCGGAGGCTGTTTTTGTTTATGGTTCGATCAAGTGGTCGCCGTTGTATATTAATTGTTCTGTGATCGTGATTATCTTGTTATTTATACAGATTTTTAAACAATTTGATCACAGGTGTTGTTTGCTATAATATTAGTAGCTTGACGTTCGAGCATAATGTACGATTAGCTGACAAACAAACTGTCAGGTGTAAAAAAAAATTATTTATTATTCATAATATTATTTATTATTTGTTTTTTTTTTTTTTTTTTTTCTATCCAATTTTCTTTCTATTTATTTCGTTCTTTCAAGGAACACATTTATTGACTCAAAAAACAAAAAAAAAAAACAAAAAAAAAACAACGTTCACTATATTTTATGGTATATGCTTTTAAATCAACCTTGTCGCGTACTAATCTTAGAAGGAAATACAACTTTGCCCATCTTGGTGTAGGGTATTGCGTAAATTGCGAATTTTGCGAACATATGAGGGTACGCATCTATAACCAATTAATGATTTCTTATAAAATTCGCATTAAATTTCAAAAAATATTTTTATTATTCATTTTCGACATATTTCTACACAATTGGAGAACGTCCGTCCCTTTGTGTGTCTTAATTTTCCCGTTTTACTTTTGTTTATCCTACTTAAACGTATCCAGCAATTGTCCATCTTGCCAGGGTAATGGCAGGGAACACAATTAAACCATTAAATTTTTTGCAGATAAATAATTATGTAAAAATTAATTTTCGCTTTTTCCCGAAATTGTGGAACGAACAAGATTATAAGGAACGGAGATAAATGTCCATTAGAATCCTTATTGAAGGTAAATGGTTCTCATCAATGAAATAAATTTAATCACTTCTGCTCGCCCATTTGTTTGTATTCGCCCACCTGTTAAGGTTGCGATCTCAAAAATTTGTTTGCACGAACCAAACTCATTATATTTAAACTTATTGGATTGAACTAGAATATATATCTGTTCATAGATTACACACACACACACACACACATACACATTGTTGCTTGTATAGAATATTTTTGATTTATAAATTATGATGTTATAGCACTGTGTTCAAAAAATAAGGAGAACTATTTTATTATCGAAATTTGTGCGCTTTATATTATTGTTTATTAAAAAAAAACCAAAATTTTTTTCCCCCAGATAATTTACATCTGCCATTAACGACTGACAGCAGTTTCCTATTCATATTCCTATTGTTAAAAGTTTTGGAGCGTCTTTTCTGGTATAGATTTCAATGCAGCCAACGAGCTCTTTTTATTGACTCCTATAAATTTAGAACGATCGGGAATGTATTAAATATTCAACACAATATTCTTTATTAACTGATTGATTCCCTGAGCAATGCCACGATAGTTGAAGAAAATAATCAGCGTGACTTTGATTTTTCACTGGTTTTAACGCGGGTTTTCCAGCTTTGTTACACTCTCGGCATAATATTCATATGATTGTTTGATTTGTTTCTGGATCGTCAATGCATAAATCTATGCCGCATTATCTGCAATATCCATGCAGTTATCCATTACAGGTCATCATCATATTTCATCATCAGCATTTCTTTCAAACACTTGTTTTTGCAAAAAAAAAAAATGGAGCTGCCTTGGGATGACACGGGAAGACAGACAAGACGATTGGTAATCGTTCTTTAAAATTAAAGAAACAATGCCAATTAATGTTCCAATTATATATCTATACTTTCTCTAGTATTCAATCGACATTTACTTAGTAGAAGATTTTTAGTTTTATTCATTTCGTTCATCAGTTCTTGAGGTTAATTGGTTTTCCCCCAATTACGTTTGTCTTCACAACTGTTACTCTACCATTTTTAAAGCTTTCATCGCGATCTTATATATATATTCTTGACATATTCAATACATTTGCACAAGCAATTTCATTTTTTGAATAGATTTTAATATAAATTTTCTTTGAAGAAAAAAAAAAAAAAAAAACAAAAATTTATCCAATTTCCAATAATTACAAAAAGCGCCATAACTAATAAGAGTTTCCCTTACTTTTTGAACGTGATAGTACATATGTTTATGTGATTTAAAATAATGAATGTTTCATATTTTTTGCCATATTAATGGACACAAATCGGAGGCAACGTTCATTAGTTTTCTTGTTGTGATCGTTATTTTATTAGAAAGTCAGATATGCTTAAATTGATTTAGATAATAATATATTGATTTATATAACATATATATATATATATATCCATATACACCTATAAATATATATATCAATATGTGTGTGTGTGTGTGTGTGTGTGTGTGTGTGAGTGCGCGTGAGTGCGCGTGTGTCAGAACACAGGTCTTACGTTAAAAGTGTAACGGAAATGTGAACGAATTGCATACGCGGAAGTCTTCGGCCACATTTCTGAAAGCAATGATTTGTTAGAATCAGTTAAAGCTCTTCAACTTTAGCCAAGAAAGATGGTAAACATATATATATATATATTTATTTATAATACAAGCAAAAGCGATTCATTTACTCACGTATTTGGTTATATGCATGTACCTATATTCTCCAATGGTTCTTTGTTTCGGACTCTTTGTGTTTGACGAAGGAAGCATCTCACCACTACCAAGCGAGCAACCTCTTTTGTTTTGTTAATACTTTGGTAAAATTTATGAGTTTTGCTTAGCAAGCCAATGGGCTTTCATTTTATGTGCAAAAGCATTCATTCATTTTGCACTACCGCCTTTAATTACAATTCGCATCTCCCTGCCCCCCCTCCGCTTCCCGTTTACCCTATCGCATTGATTTACAAATCAAAGAATTCATGGATCCGTGTACAAAGTGAAAATTCCCGGTAAACATTTTTTTATTTCTTTTATCATAATTTTCATACCTACGCAAAGTTGTTGTTCATGAAATTTCAATTTTAAAAATAAATGTAAAAAAATTAAAAATTATTGAAATGCATAAGCATTCTTGACAAACGGAGGAGAAGAAACCAACGTATTTTGGCTACCTATTACATGCGTATACACGTACATGTTATTCATACATGAATACATACCTATATATGTACATATAATAAATACATGCACGTTATTGTAAACGCCTGCATATGGATCTGCAAGAGGCAAGTGTGTGTGCAACTATAAATTGTCGGAGCATCAGCCCTTTGTTTGAATTCAGCGTGTGGTAGATGTCATTTGCTCCTACGGTAAACAGGCATCAAGTGGTAGGCAATTGAATGCATACAAAACGCATATACGCGTATAACCGTAGACGTACGTATGTATATTGCAGTCAAAGCCAACGATCTCTTGAAGGCTACTTACTTAAGATGACAGAATAACAGCATTTTAGTTCAGCCAACCATCCAACCAACTGCGCAATCAGTAGATTTCTCCGCTTTATACCCTCCTCTCTCTCGCCTCCCCCCTGCGATCTTCCTGACGCCACAACTCCACCAGCGCGAAGAACTACGACTAATACATTTGCTTGAATACTTCTACACGAATCCCGTACGAAAATAGATTTATTCTTCATAGTCTAGCGATGTTATGTACGTGATGCATGCAGCTAACGACCCCGTGTCAGAGAAAATCAGACTTTCCCTCACAACTTTGCATTTTCAATGACATTTTTACAGTTGTAAAAAGTTTTTTCTCCGCTTATAAATTTTATGTACATTCGTATATACATATGTAATATTACTTTTTATTTAAGTCTTTGCAACTGCTGCCAAAAATACCACCAGTTAAGCCGGGCGATGACAATTTCTGGAATTGTGTTGTTTTTAATTTTTTTTTTTTTTTTTTTTCGCTTATACACAAGAGCTCGTGCCATAGTAACGTCCCCCTTGTAAGTAAAATTTTATACATACACACATACATACATATATATATATATATATATATATATTTTAGCTGAAACTTCAACACTCAATAGCCATCCAGTTGCCATACACCCGAGAAACGGGTTTACTTAGTTGGTTATTAATTAAAAATTTTATAGCTAAGCTACGTATTACTAAACTATCACAGTTGCTTGATCGGCCCGCTTAAGGGTCGATCAAGAATTTTATCATTTAAGCAATCAGAGTCAATGATGAATAATCAAAAAGTCATCTGTATATGAGTATGTAAGTCCTTTGAAGGTTTACTTTCGCTTGCATTATTATTGCTCTCGTTTATTAATTGACATAATTAAAAGTTCGTTAGTACGGCGTTGCATCTGCAAGTTGTGTCAGAGAAATTGTGCTATTCCAAGTGCCATTTTTAGCACATTATACGACTTTTTTCGCACATCCGGCGTTTGTTCGGTTGTGCCTTTTTAAAATCTGCGAAATTTATGATTTCTCATTATTACCC
Source organism: Glossina morsitans morsitans (assembly GCA_001077435.1). Taxonomy (NCBI): domain Eukaryota; kingdom Metazoa; phylum Arthropoda; class Insecta; order Diptera; family Glossinidae; genus Glossina; species Glossina morsitans. The sequence goes on along the minus strand of CCAG010013729.1, from coordinate 69,445 downwards.
TCCTCTTCAACGTAAATACTATAAAAGTTCTTTGGTATGAAAGTAATTTTATTTAAAAAAACAAAAAAAAAGCTATATATAGTGACGTAGTGTTAATAAATAAAGCAAATAAAAAAAATTTAATTCGACTGTGGCCGAACCTTTCATAACTCACAACCTTTTTGTAAAAATAGAAGGAAAGGTAATCAAAAAAAAAAAAATGAAATTTCCTTACGCTATAATGTTGATTAGGACTGGGCGATGTTTTCCACTTTCACATGCACGTATTATAGGATCAAACATAGGAAATCTATCGAAATCGTTAACATTATGTCGGTTGTACATTATAGAAAAAGAAAGAAAAAGAGCAAAAATTATCATCTTTTTTTTTTTTTTTCCTTTGCTTTTGAGAAAGAAATATTCTTAATTTTCTTAATTTTATTGGCCTTTGATTGATGATTTAATCCATTTCCCTTATCAGTGTATGTGCAAGAATCTGCATTTTCTTTAATGAATTTGACGCGCGATATTTTAATTTTTCGAATCCGAATTTCATTTGCATAGACAGGCAGACACATAGACCAGGCGGACGGACAAACATGCTTAGATCGATTCGGAATTCAGAGGATACTGAGGATATTCTAAACACACCACCATACTAATAATGCAGTTTTTGTAGTTTTTTACTCTACGTTGTTGTAGTCGACGGATTTATACTAACGACGGATAGATATTAAAATCTGAAGAGATTTTTTATTAGACGCTCTAGGTGAGTATTGGATATCATTAACCGATAGCGGTCTGACTACCTAAGGCTCGCTACCGTTTAAGATGAAGATACGCTCGTATGTCCCCGACAGGACTAATCCTGCCGATTAACTTCAGCCATCAAAAGTTTACTAAAAGTTTAATAATTTCCGTCTTTATCATGAATTATGAATCCGTTCAATTTGTTCAGAAGATTAACAATTGTTTTTAATTCCGGCCCAAAAATTCGCTCGCATCCATTAACTAATCGTGAAAATAAATCCGAGTTCATATGATCTTAAAGTGTAATGAATCAAATGTGTATTATGTGGTGGTATAAATTCACATTTGTATTTGTTCTCAGCTCAGGTAAACATCGGCAGATACTGTCACTGCAATGTGCTACTTTAGAAAAAGTCCTGTTTCCCTGTTTAGAATGCATCTTCTTCTTCTATTCAATTAATGAAAAGTTCAGTTTCATATAAAATTAATTTTTTTTTTTCATATTCAGATTATTTGATGTCATGACCGCTCAATAAATCACCGTAATACAGCCATCCGAACGCTATTTGAACATGAACATGAGGCTTAGCAATAACGCAAAAAAAACTTGATAAACAATCAAAGATAAGGTGTTCAGGTTATCCAAGGGAATATTGGATCCGATGTCTTATTAGCATCAGGCTCATGCTTAGTATATTTTAAAGCATGCTTTGCATATATGTCGAGACTATATGCCGTCCAGATATTAATTTAATGTTTCGCTATCTCTCTGATGTATGCCAATGTTATTTTATTCCGCTGCCCTTTTCCTCCCCAAACATCCAATTATTTTATTCAGGTGCACAACACTGTTCACGTCGACTCCTCTTAGGTAGTGATTGATCGAAACTACGTTTACGGTTTATGTGTATTTATACTAAATCCCACCAACACTTTAAAATATTTTTTTTCAATTTTCTCTTATACTTGTCCTACTAGCAAATGAAACGTGCAAGTAGCGTATTGTGTTTCTAGCCAAGTAACAAACACGTTGCACACACTGAAGATTAACGCACTCTAAGGAGAGTGCAAATCTTTCACTGAGTAGTTTCCCTCTAATATTTCATAATCTATTCGATCCGTTTGTAATATTCCGCAAACGCACCACCGGGAATCCGTAGTATATATATCTATCTGTGCTTTGTTTGCTTGGATAAAAGTTTCATCTGGTTGCTTGGACATGGAATCCGCAGCCGGAAAACTGCAATTTCTCACATTTACTCTCACTCGATTGACGTATCGGAACAATTTCAAAAAAGTTGTAAAATTTGGCAATATATATATATATATATATATATATATTCTTTTGTAGGTTCTTTTCTAGAGTACAATAATATTTTCGCTTAAGTTAAGAGGCTGAGCTTCTTTTTGCACTCTCCATCACCTATGGTAGGGATATACTAAATTCGGATGGATTTCTGCAATATTCACAAGGACTTGATATAAGCTCATCTTCTTAATTCGGTTCGGATTCATTTTCTAATGTCTGTCTAAGCATTTTGCATTGAAAGTGAATTGAATCGGACCATTTTCACAATCGCTCCTATTTTGAAAAAATCATCCATTTTACTTTGTTCTCGATAAAAATCGATGGAAAATAGCATTTTGTTATAGAAAACAAGTAAAAATACCGTAATGAGCACTAATTTAATATTCCATTGCACCATAAGTGGTGCAGGTAGGGTGTAATAAATGTGAAAAATGTAAATATTATTACAAAAAATAAACCTTTAGATGGCAACAATGTATAATTTTTACTATATCGATGACGAAAATAGATGAAGAGTTGTATCAGGGGAATATTTAATGCCCGGCTATAATGTTCTAACTTGTTAGACGTTATATTAAATTCCTGCCAACGTTTGGGGCGTCCAGAAGGATTCGAAATAGACCGTTTTATTACACCAATCAATTCAGAATCATTTTCTGATTCGACTTAGGCTCGTGGGTCGATTTGTCCGTCGATCTGCGTGCCCGCCTGATAGCTGTCCATGTACCCCTGTGTCCAGCCTACAAGTCGCAAATTACGATATATTTTGATGACATACTTTGGCGCAAAGACGAACGCTATTGAAAATGGTTCGGTTCGGACCCTTTTTGCACCATTCCACGTATAACGAATTATTTTGATAAATCGTTATAAGAAAACATATATATTTTTATATAATTTCGCGACAAAAATGGCTGAGTAATAACAATCCGGTATTCTAAATTAGTGCGAAAAGTTTGGAAAGACAGGGTGATGGGGCCATTTAACCATTCCTACGGAGACTGAATCTTTATATGGTAAAAAAACCTAATTTTTAATATTTCTTGATAAAAATTCATTCATAATAATAATTTAACAAAAAAAAACTAACGCTATCGAATTCGGGCCACATAGATCTATTTTTTTGGATCCCAATCCATGTAAGGGTTCTATTGAAACGTAAGCCTTTATCTGGCAAAAAGGTCTAAATTTTAAATTTTATTAAATAAAGTGGTATAGAATACCTTATAGTCGGCCTTGTCTGACTTGTTTAAAGTTATCCTTTCTTATGAGAGCAAAAAAAGTGAGAAAGAAATCTGTAGCTAAAAAAATGGTACTCTGGACGGTAAAATTTGACTTTTGGTAAAAGGAAAAATTATTTTCGTATCCTTTTTCCGCCCATACATTATGCTCATCTTGATATAGAAAAGAAAATAGTATAAAAGATGCACTCAACTCCGACCTTTCCACCATTCGTCGATCACCGTTTGCCAAGAGTTGAAGGGAGCGATTGCGAGTCATTTTGAATAAAATACAAAAATATTTACCAATTGACCTAAGTATAAATGGGTCCGATTCGTCTCCTAGATGCTTAAAGAAAAAACATTTTTCTCACATTTTCTCTAAATGATGGGCGTTAGCCTTCCGTCTCGTTTGGCTCCAATCTCAATATTTTCTAACAAATTTGATCAAATTTGCACTCAACGCTCTGTTGTTTTTATTTTTCTTTCCTTTTTATACCCATCATCAAAGGGTGAGAGGTATATTCATTTTCTCAAAACATTTCCAACGTCCAGAAGGAAGCATCACATACCCCAAAAAGTATATATATTCTTGATCAGCATCAAAATAGATATAAGCATGTCCGTCTGCGTAACGTCTGTTGTAAACCTTCTTCTGGCCGCAAGATTGAAGCTATCGACTTGAAATTTGGCAGAACCAGTGGAAGTTCTTGCACGCAGGTTGGTACTGAAAACGCCTACAACGCCGACAAAAACTTTTATTTTGGAAATTGAAAAAATCAACTGCGCCCACTCCATGTTATAGAGCATCAGAATTTTGTTCTTTTGTCTTTTTTTGGGGTAAACGGTGATGGGCATAAAAGATTCAGTCCCGACCGAATTTAATTTTCTTACTTGTTCTTTCTTTCACATGCCCACCCGTACATTAAAGTGAAAAGAGAATCTTTTGAAAAAGCAACAATATGGCTGATGCTCTTGAGTACACGCGGCCCGCAAAGTGTTAAAATATAAAATTTTATTTAGATGCGTCGATTCTTTATAAACCGGTGCATGATAAACATTCCTATGTATTGTATGCGGACTTGAACGCAGTGGTGGTAAAAAAGGTGTTTGTTTTTTTAAAAAGATGTTGTAAAATTACTTTGTCTGAATATCTATCTACATACAAACAAACATACACGCATATATATATATATATATATATATTATATATACACATTTATGTATATAAACCGTTTTGTATATGAAAACTTACATATGTGGTGAATGATGCATACAGTTTAGAATTGAATGCATTCGACGCGCACTTGAATATTTTCTATAAATACATAAAATAAACATTAATGGAGTTTGAACTCCATCCATCTCGACATATAGTCCCACACAACAATCATTTCGTTACCGTTGCATGAGTGTAAATCATAGAGGATGCAATTTTTTCATTTGGCATCAGTTTAGCACCGTCGTTTCGGATAAAGTATTAATATGAGCAGCGGTACATTATTTAGTTGTCTGCAGCAACTATTGCTTGCATGTTTTGTTATAAAAATAATTTCATCATATTATCACGTTTTTCATATTCTACGAATTAATCACCGTTTACTGTAAATTCATGACTATATCCGCTTTCTTTGTTCAATTTACAACAAAGCCGATCCGTAATTAAAAGCATGCATCCGTACATACATACGTCGAACGAAAGCCTAATGCCACTTTTGGTTTTATTTCAGCACAATTTGTTTTATGAGTGTTTATTATTTACTCCCATTTGTTTATCCACCGTCCAACATAAACAAATTCGAATAAATGTATATTTATCCGACTTATATATATATATATATATATATATATATATGTATATATGCATGTATGTATTCATGTATGTTGGATACACGAATTTGGTTCCACAGTTTTTTAAAAAAAAAGCGTAACTAGTTCTATAGAGTGCTGGATAAAAATTGAACTCTTCCATTTGAAAGCACTGCCTTTAACCTATACACAACTGTATAACAAAGCATACTAAAGCGTACCCAATATAGTTTCTTGGAACTTTGAATAGATGTAGCTCTGTCACAAAAGAACGCCATTTGCGGGGAACTTTACTTTTTCTTCCTACTGCCAGGGATCGTATTGCTGAGCGCTGAAGAGTGATAAACAGCGGTTGCGTCTTGACGTCCGAATGATTAAAATCGACGAAAAAGCTAAATATGTATATGGCGGTCCCATTCACTCGGTAGGACGGGCGGCTAGGCGTACTGTATGATGGTTGGTTCGAACCAAACGAGCTAATGGGATCGCTAGCAGCAGCAATAGGTGCAATTGCAATAAAAAATGGACGTGAGATTCTAAAAGTCATGATATCGTGAGTTCTCAATAGGAATATAATAAAACTCTCTCAGAAAACATTTGCAACACGAAATGTCTTATCCTCTCCGCTATTATCAGCACACGTTGCGTCTTCCGATTAACACTTGTTGACTTACTGTTTGTTAGCCTAAAAAGATCAGTTTTTCTCTACCCACGGAATTTATATTATTTTTAGAATATAGCAGAAGTAGCGCTTAACGACCAACAATATTTACAATAGTAAATGTACAACCGGTTTTTACAAAACGTTTTTGGATGTCCAAAAGAAAAAACGGTACGACGAAAGTTATATTTCTATATATTTATATATACCCAGGATTAAGAAGAAAATTTTTTGACAAGTACGACTTTATTCATCGACAAAGTCGTCTTCGCACAATCAGTCCAATGTCTCTCCAACATTTCGACACCGTTTTTATAGAACGATTTGCCAAGGCCTTCAAAACAGGCTTTAGCTTCAGCTTCCTGGATGAAACATCCCTTCGAGAATTGGAAACAGTTAATAGCCACTACTGGTTAAGTCTAAAGAATACATTGTTTGCGCTTTTCAAACTTCAATAGACGCAATTTTGCCATTGTGGTCATCAACTTGTGTCACGTTGTTTTTGGAAAATAATTTACTCATTTTTTTTTACTTCCAAATAATAACTAGACCGTCTTTCGATAGTCTTAAGGACACCATCTACATCCTTTAAATTAATTAAAAAATTTTTTTTTCCTTTAGACGTTAACTGCGGTATGCATTATCGGTGTTTTTATGAATTCTTTAAAATCAGCAAACTACCGATAAATTGTTGTTAGTTTGACCGATATACCCAACCCCCCATCAAAAAGTACTGTTTCATCACACACATCACAATTCACATTTTTCAAAATTATATTGAAAATAACAGAAACGACATAACAATACGATGACATCAAAATGAAAATGACATCAAAATTTTGACAAGGGTTGCTGTTCTTTCTAAGAATGATTACGATTGTTGTTTGGATTTATGTATCTGCTCCAATAATTCTTGATTTTATTTATTCGTATTTATTTATTTATAACCTAACTTCTCGCCAATCCATGATAGGAGTGTATGCAATCATTCTGACAAACTTTTTAACAAATTGAACTATGGCTTTTTCCTGATTCCTCGTTCTTGCATTTGATCGCAAGCTTTCGATTAAGAAATATCAAGAAATTTCCGAATCAATTCCTTGGGTAAACCCATTCAGGACACTACAGCAATAGATTGTGCCACATATATAAGAATTGTGATACATAATAATTTCCATGGAAAAGCGGAAATGTCTTTGCTTAAGAAGTATTCTTTTAGTATTATGTATACGCCCCAAAAATAAATTTACAAAATACACATAAATGTATGTGTTGGTAACACAAACAAGTGTATTTATTGGAAAATTTTTTAAATCTACTCGTATGGTCAATGAACTTGTTCTATGCGCATCACAGTATATATAAGTTTATATATACGCAATCACCTTTAACCACTTGATATAAAAAAATCTTTACTTACAATAATGAAAAACTTGCAATATTTTTGCAAAATATTAAATTAAAAGTAATAAACATTACGTCGTAAAAAATAATATAATTTTTTTTAAGAGTTCTTCTTAAAGAAAGTGTTTCTAAATACGTATGTTTTGATAATTAAAATTTTCTTTAACTTTCGTTATACCCTAAACCACGTGTGGTACGACGTATATTAAGTTTGCGCGCATGTACGTAACTCTTAGAAAGGCTTAAGGCAGACCCATCTTTCGTTAAGTCGATCGATTCAGAATCATAATCGAAATTGATCTAAGCCTGTCTATCCGTCTAATGTCTGTCCATTCATTTTGTGTTCAACCTACAAGTAGCAATTTTTGAGATATTTTGATGAAATTTGCTACACTGGCATACTTTGGAAACGTTGGTGAAAATTTTTTCGATCAGTCCCGAAATTTGTATGATCCGCCGACAACCACGTCGACAATAGTCAAAAAAAAAACAATACTCATTTTTCATTGAAAGGACAACTTTGGTGTGTTCCTCTCACGGGACATTAGAACCTTGAGTACGGCTTTTGCTCAACAAAGTGAGGCACAAAATTCATTGTGATATTTAACAAAGCCTGATGTTGGTGGAATAAGTTAATAAAGAATTTTCCAATTTTTTTACGTAATGTTTCTGATTTCAGTTCACATACCTCTAATACATTAGTTTGCAGTTGTTTTGATGGTCGTGAAGAACAGGTTTGATTTGTTCCCATACTTCTCTGTTTAATTTAAGATAAACTTTTTAAATATTTCTTCTATGTCATCGGCAAAGTTGACTTTGGCCGGTCCGAAGGTGCTCTCCCGATTACCAAAATTTATATATTTATTAGATAAACAAGCAGAGATAATGGATAACCATAAAAAAATCTTTTCTACTTACTTCTTGTTTCGCAATTGCGTTTTTATTTAATGTATTGGAATCTTTATGAAAATTATAGGGTTTTATTTTATAAAACTTGAATTCTACAGTCGCAAAATTGCATTCAATAAAATAATGATATAAGATCGTCATAGAATTTAGAAGATTTAAAATCCAATGTCGTTACGGTCTGTCGTAATGTATTAATAATATTCCAAATGTTTGCTTGAAAAGTAAATTAATTTTAAAATATAATTCCGGTTGTACTTCAAAACGAAGTTTGTTATTTTCACATCAAATGTAGTTTTCCTTCAGTCAAAGCTACAATATATCCCACATACAAGAAATTACTTCAAGGAATATTTATTTATCTCTTTCGTTATTTAAATGTAAATTTAAATGAATTCAAATTTAAACTAAAATTGTATTAAGTAAATAAAGAACAAATCATGAGCGCGAAGACTCGTAAGCTTCTTTTTAAACAATATATATACTACGTTTTTAGTTTTTCTTTTTCTGAAAGCTTGCTCCTTTTTTTATCAAGTATGTCAAGTATGTTCATTGTATATATTTGATAATATTTGATTTCTTTTGTTCTTCAGTTCGTATTTGACAAAATGTAATAATGAAAACTTAATTTGAAAATATATCTTCATCTTGTACTAAAATCCAGCAATTCAACAACAGATGATTTACTGAGCTGAGTAGAAATGATTCAATGTGAACAAAAAGCTATTTGTTTGAACCATTACAAAAGTGATGCTTTTGTCGCACTCTATATGGAATTCGAATAAAGAATTCCCCAAAAACGACGAAGAATTCATGGGGATTTGCATTTTTGACTTGGCTTCCCTTTCGTAAAACATACAAGCAAGCGCATTTTCTTGTTTACGATTGCTATAATTGCTTTCCTCCGTGAAGCAAAAAACTTGGCATCATTTACGCAGCTGTTTATATGGCTGACTATATATGGCGTTACCGGATTTCATTTTCGAGTTTCAAGTTTATTCTGTTATATGTATGCATAAGAGGTATGCGAAACGCTCTCTCAAAGTTGTGAAATCACGGTGTATCACATATAAAAAATGAAGCTCTTGCTATTGTAATCAGCTGTTTGACAAAAACGCCTAACAGCAAAGCGAAAGCTAACTTTCAGCTACGTGATTACCCGCGACACATCAGCAAAATAGCTTACTCCATTTGTTCGGTATTGAGTGTTTAGAGTTGTATTTATCAGAAAGAACAGCAACAAATTGACAACAATATACATTTCAAACAAAATTGTTTTACTTACAAATAGTTGGACTAAAAAAAATTGTAAATATATGAAAGATTAGTAAAATAATTTTTTTCTTTGTTTTTTAATTCACTCGTCTAATTAATGCTCTTAGTCAGCCAATGCCTCATCATAACTCTTTCTAGGCATCATCATATACTGTCGCTATCATTGATAAAGCACAAACGAACAACAATTAATAAAAAGTGGGTACTTCGCTGGATAATTATAAGATATAAAGAGTAAATACGCTTTAAGATTTTGTTTTATGAAAAATTAAAAATTTGGCTTTTTATTTTGAATTTTAAAAAGATGATTAAAAAGGAAAAACTTTTTTCCATACTTATAAAAATATATAAAATTCAAGTTAACACTGAGTTAACTTAAAACGAATGTTCTTCGATCTCCAATTCACATGGTCTGAATTAAATAGTTCTTTTCCTTGGCTAAGTTTAACTTGCTGCCATGAAACGATTTAAGTTAAGCTTTAATTTCTGTTAACAATCCAATGCACTACAATTTGCTCTTGATTTTGCAATTTTTCCTCTTCTATTGTTGACTAGCTCCCTAAGCAAATCTAAGATATCAGAGCCCAGATCCTTTTATTGCTTTTTTTTATCTCTTCATAGGATGAATGTTTGACACAGAATCATTTACAAGATTTTTGTTAATAATTATATAATGATTGATTATAAAAATGAAAATTAATAATGTGAACTTTGTGGTTGATTTTATCATGTTTTTGTTGTTGAATTACGTAAGCCATACATAATGCAACACTAAATAACTTTCAAGTTAAGTCGTCAAAGTATTAGCTAGTTAACTAATATATACATAATCAATACTCTCTACGAAATTGCATTTTTCTTGCGCATTCTATATAAAGCGCAACAAAAACACCTCTGTGCTTTCATGTTCAACACGTAAATAAGGAAAGTTATGAAGTATGCAAAATTTAGCTTTCGTTATTGTTTCCAGCCATTTGTGCTATACAGCAAAAGCTAACTTTCAGCTATTCGATTATCGCCATGATTATTTCATTTAATATTTACGAAATCCTTACTTCTTTTTCAAATTCTTAAATAAGCCAGCAGTAAATTAGAAAGAAATAATTTTAATATATACCAAATTTCTATTATTAATAAATGTATGCAATATGTATTTATGTAGTGTAATCGAACAATGCCAAACGCTATAGACGCATTTGCAAGTAAGGTTGACTATGTTATGTTAACAAAAAACAACCCATTTTTTTCAATACGGTTTTATACTTCCGTAGCTTAGTGATGCAACTCTTTGTTTGTTATTAAGGTCAGCATTTATATTTGCTGCTTGTTGAGAATCTTTCAGATATATGTTATTGGAATTTATTAACAACCTTTAAAAAAAATTAAGTCACAGAAAAATCGTACAGCAACAAGAAAAGTGCAGAAATAATAATAAGTCGTCAGAGAATAGGCGATAATTGAGTGAAATATGGCGCCTGCACCGCAACCACTTGAGCAAGCGTTGGCTGGTTACTTGCCACAAGGTCAAGAGGGAAGCTCGCGTATGAACACTATTTCTTTGTCAGTGCTAATCGATTTCACCATCCAAAGGACTTATCATGATTTAACCGTGTTGGCAGAGTTGTAAGTACTTAGAAAAAGCTATAACCCTCCTGGGAAATTATAAAACAATTATTAATTTGCAGACTTCCTCGTAAATCGGATATGGAACGCAAAATTGAAATATATAATTTTTCTGCCAGGACTAGGCAGCTTTTTATACGACTCATTGCTTTGGTTAAATACGCAAATTCCGTCTCCAAAGTGGACAAATCTGCTGTAAGAGAACTTGTAAATCTTGTTAAGATTAGTGTTCGTTTTATTAAATTTTATGTTATAGAATATTATGAGCTTCCTGGACAAGCAAAATATGCTGTTCATTGAAACAGCTGACATGCTGGCACGTATGTCTCGTGAAACTTTAGTCAGAGCACGTCTACCAAATTTCCATATTCCTGCCGCTGTTGAGGTGCTTACTACTGGAACTTATAATCGTTTACCTACTTGCATTCGAGAGCGTATAGTGCCACCAGACCCGATAACGCCCCAAGAAAAGAAACAGACCTTACTGCGTCTCAATCAAGTTATACAACATCGTTTAGTTACTGGAAAATTAATGCCCCAAATGAGGGAATTTAAGGTCCTTTAAAATTTAAGATTTTTTCTTTAAAATTAATTTGTATACCTATGTATATGTCTTTGCAGATAAGAAATGGACGAGTTATATTTGAGGTCAAACATGAATTTAATGTTTCACTAACTGTGATGGGTGACAATGCCAACGTTCCATGGCGTTTGCTGGACATTGATATTTTAGTAGAGGACAAGGAGACTGGAGGTATAAATATAAAAAAAAAAATGAAAGAAAAAGTTAAGCTCGATTTCAAATTTTTAGATGGTAAAGCTTTAGTTCATCCTTTGCAAGTGAATTATATACATCAGCTTATTCAAGTTCGCTTGGTGGAAAATCCGAATGCTTTATGTGAAGTGTACAACTGTCTACATTACTTTTGTCAATCATTACAACTGGAGGTTTTATACACGCAAACCCTACGCTTAAGTTATGAGCGATTGGATGATAACATCAACGTAGAAGAATATATACCTGGTTATAAAATAACAGTATCGTACTGGCGCGAATTAACAAGCAAAGATCCAAAGTCCGAGTTGGGCTATCGTTTGACTGTTCAGTCGGATCCCAATGAAATCGGCCGACCCTTAGCTGTTGTACATGTACCATCATTGGGAGCGAAGGAATCCGCTGAAGTAGCTGACAGAGCAGTGCGCTCAGATCACCTATCCATGGAACGTTTAATAGTTCACACGGTCTACATTCGATCAGTTTCCAGACTATCCGATTTAAAATTAGAATTTCAAGCGTTTCTCAAAGATGTAGATTGTAAGTTATGAATATCCGATATGAATGAGCTTTCATCTATTCTGACATAAATTTTAGTTAATCTGCAAGGAACACCTGCTATATTGACAGTACCTGTATTAACGCCATGTTTGAGAGCAGAACAAATACATATCACCATAGATACGCACACAGGTATGTTGCGCTGTCATGTGCCCAAGCATTTGGACTGTCCGATTATGCCCGAAATGCAGGCGTGTTTAAATGGAGATCGCAGTAAATTACCTCAAATTATGACCGAGTTACGTTATTGGATAACCCATCGCCGATGCGAGAAAACATTACAACATTTACCAGCAACAGCCACTGAGAATTTGACATTTTTAAATATGCCCGATCATCCATTATTACAATCCGGTAGACATAAAATTTATGTAAAATTGCATCGCCATCCGAATGTGGTTTTAGTAAGTTAGTAAATTTTCAAACCATCAACATGTCTAATTCAGAATTTTGTGGCAGGTTGTTCATTTGAAAGAGAAATCATCTATGCCGAATGAGATGGAATATACTTTTTATTTGGGTCTGTTAGTATATCAAAGTAATGAAACTGAAGTTTTGTCGGAGGATTTAACAAAACAGTTGGTACCAGTTCAAACATCAAACAGCAATGTTGAAAATCATGGAAGTCATCACCATGAAATTCCAAAAGTTTTTGCTAAGCTTTTGCGTCTAATCGAATTTGATACATTTGTGGCTACACATGGCCCCGGCACAGATGTCGATGGTGAGTACAATTTCTCTTTATCCCTCAATCCCGATTATATCGTAACTTTCTTCCAGATGTTCCTCCCCACAAACGCAAATCAAACAGCGAATTGACCGCCCCACCAACTAAGCAAGCGAAAACCATATATCCGGCTTATATCATACCAGATCTAGCACATGTTGTAGCTATGTGTGACGAAAAAATTCCCTTTTTGAATTTGGCACAGGCTTTAACCAAGTACAATGTTCCTCATTGCGGTCTGCAAGTGGAATCAAACGCTATATCGTTGGTTTTGAAAATTATAACCTTACCGCAACCGACGCCTCCGGACGATCGAAAAGTTAGTCTTCATCCAATATCTTAAGCTCTTTATAAATCACCTTATGAAATTTTCTATGTAGAGCCAGTTTCCTGTTATTGAGTCGAATGTTTGGGATGATTTAATGAAACGTGTTTTATCGATTTCAATACGCTCTCATATGAACAAAAGCAATAAAATCCGCAGCTGGGTAATGGAGTTCATATTTTATAGCACACCTTTGCAAAGTGTTCATCCCCGAGAGCAAGGCAATCGTAGGACTTTATATCTGAGCTATGACCAAATTAGTAACTATTCACAAACTGTAGAAGACCTATTGAAGGATTGGTCTAAGATTGTTTATCTTTACACATTGGTCTACAGCTTTGCCGAACACATTAAAAACAGTAAGCGGTCCAATTCAACAAATTTTACGTCGATTTTGAATTAATTATATTTCAGAACGTCTAAATATTACGGATATGCTAAGCATTAACTCCTATAACTACACCAACTTGTTGCTTGGTTATGGGCCAAAAAAAGAGGTACTTTGTAATATATTTTGGTCAGCGCCAGTGGGTGGTTTTCATATGACTTTTTTGGGTGGTATAACCGCGGTCAACGCGCATTCTGTAATTCGTGATCAACTTGCTATTTATCTGAACACCAAACATAATTTGACGCAAATAGTTCAGCTGCTCCATGAAACATACAATCCATTATCATCAATTGCTAAGTTACCCATTATACCACATTTGGGCATTCCAGTAAGTAATTGAAATGCAAAAGAAAAAAAAGGGGATAAATATGCTTCTATAAATGTTACAAATCGTTTATCTAGCGTCCGCAAGTACCCGTATTATCTTTTTGCATCCTTCCCCAATCACCATGTGTGATACGATTGGCGTATCAAGCGGTATATTGCTTGGAAATACGATTTAGAAGTGGGCGCTTAATTTCTATACGTGATGGAGCATATAGTCGTTTTGACCGAAATCTTATTGAAGAGTTCACTCCCATACAGGGATTGAAGGTGAAGGAATCACGCACAATGAATTATTTTGTGCTTATTAAATGGTTTTTTATAGGGGTTCCTATCGAAGTACGTAGATGAAAATGCAGTGTATCGTGGACGCTCCCAAAACGAGGATGACAATCCACCTTCGCCAATCGGTGGTGAGGATAATTTTGGGGGGACCAGGTAGCGCTTCAGGTGCTAGTGCTGGCGGCTCTTCGCCTTTTCTTAGCACTGGAATGAGAGGGCCTCAATCACCGCGCGATAGTGGTCTACGTTTTCCTGCTCCACATACACCACCATCGAGCTCGAATCCACATACACCGGCTAGTCCTCATCCTTCAGCTGGTGGTGGCGTTGGAACTGGCAGTAGTAATGCTCAAAGTCATCCAAATTATAATTTGACATCACCACCTGGACCCCATATGCCACATCCGTCACCTGGAGCTCTCATGCCCTCGTCACCCCTGAATCCTCAACCCAGTCCTCATATGGTGCATAGTCCAGGACCAAATACTCTTTACATGCAAGGACATCAGGATTCTCCGTTTGCAGCAATGTCTCCGGCTAACACAAATTGGCCAGGCTCGCCCAGCATGCCCCGACCATCTCCTCGACCTGGCCAAAGTCCGGATCACAAATCTGGTCAATCAAGTGCAATCAATCAAAACACTAATTCTGGTAGCGGTAGCAGCTCTCAAGTAATTAATCGCATGCCGCCTCCTAACCGTTCGTATGCTGGTGCTGTGCCTACTTTATTAACTCACGAAAAATTTGATTTACTGTGTCGCCCTAGTCCACATCCTAACAAGGACATTACTTCGACGATTGACATTAGCCCTTTAGAACGTTTTCTGGGTTGTGTATATATGAGGCGTCAACTTTATCGTAATGTTCAAAATGAAGACACGTTGACTGCTTTGAATTCTAATGAGCCTGGAGTCGTGCTTTTTAAAGTAGATGGTCTACAGTGCCAAGTAATTTTAAATCAGGTCCACATGCAATCCTTACATTTGAAAGTCAACCAATTACCTCCACCTCACACTCCGGATAGTAAACAGCCTTTCCAGTTGAGTCCCGATGATTTACTGATAATTGAGAAATTCTTTGACACTCGCGTGGCGGCACCACCATATCGACCAAATGCCTTGCACGGTTTCAGTCGAGTTTTAAGTTGTGCTCCTCAAGTTCTTAAAGATTTTCTGCAGATAATGCGTTTAGAAATGAATCCAGATTTAGGAGGTGATCAAATCAAATGGACGGTGCAATTTTGTATGCGTGTACCACCCTCCGCTGCGCCAATTGTGCCGATTGGCAGCCCCGGTGTGTTGATGGTACGGCTCAAGATTTTATTCTTTGTAAGTCATTACAATCGAATTAATTTGTGTAGTGAAATAATGTAAGCTTTTTTTTTTATATATCCTTAAAGTTGCAAATTACGCGAATACCCTACAACGGTAAGGAATGGAAAGACAGTCCTTCATTGGTATTGCCAATGGTCTATGATCTCAGTTCTAATCTTACACAATTGGCTGAGAAACGTGAGCAACCGCAGTCACCGGCTGCTACTGCAGTCAGTGCCGTTCTAAGACATTTTTCTGACCACTTAGCCCAACCTGGGCAATGTTCTTTGTTTCCAGCTGTAAGAGAAATATTAATCAGTCTCCAGTTACCAAATGACGTACCGCCACAAAGTCAGGTAAGTCAATCCACAACAAATGACGTTTGAAAATTTGGCAAAAAAAAATTTATATTCGACACTAGGCTATAGGCCCGCCAATTGGTGCCAGAGTTGGTTCAAGCCCGAATCCTATGATGCATTCTCCCATGCAACAAATGGGCGGGCCGGTGGGACCACCTCAAATTGGTCCCGGTTACCCACAGATGCCACAAAATCCCGGACCTCAGTGATGAAGGCGAAAACGCCGCACGGCAACCAATTTAAATGTCTGATACTGCAGCAACATTGCTGGCTGGTATCACTTATATGCAACTAGCACTATTTTGTAATATGTTAATTATTTTGCACGTTTAGAGAAGTATGAACACAACTATTGAAAAGGTACATGTATGAAGGTTATATCCTGAAAATTTACTGTCTTCATTTATTAATATATTTAAGATAATAAAACACAATTTTAATAATTTTGAAATTTTGCCCCAATTAACTTATGGCCCGCAGAGCCCTTTGATTAAGAGTGCATCGCGAAAATCATTGGAGTTTTACCATTATTTGTTATTTTTCTAAAGTAATTTTTTTTTCAATACTTAAGTACATGCTTAAAAACTCCTTCCAGTATTATTATTCTATTACTTTTCTTTTCATCCCTAAAAAATATCTAAAAAGGACCGTTTTTTAAATTATTTAAACTGTCGGTTTGTCTTATCAGAAACTTTAAGATTCTCTTTTACATTTTCACCTTTAGGTAGAGTTTGAAAAATTGACGCAATCCGTGTCGATAATAGTCCAACAACAAAACAATACTCATTTTTCATTGAAAGGACAACTTTGGTGTGTTGCCCTCACGGGACATTAGAACCTTGAGTACGGCTTTTGCTCAACAAAGTGAGGCACAAAATTCATTGTGATATTTAACAAAGCCTGATGTTGGTGGAATAAGTTAATAAAGAATTTTCCAATTTTTTTACGTAATGTTTCTGATTTCAGTTCACATACCTCTAATACATTAGTTTGCAGTTGTTTTGATGGTCGTGAAGAACAGGTTTGATTTGTTCCCATATTTCTCTGTTTAATTTAAGATAACAAACTTTTTAAATATTTCTTCTATGTCATCGGCAAAGTTGACTTTGGCTCTCTCGATTACCAAGAATGGAAGAGGAAGAATTTGCATCATAATCTTGTCTGTATTATTCCATTACATAATATGGCAATAAGGATATGTGGTTCCATAAAAATAAACGTATTTATATATATTTATTAGATAAACAAGAGGAGATAATGGAATAACCGCAAAAAAAATCTTTTCTACTTGCTCCTTGTTTCGCAATTGCTATTCATTTAATGTATTGAAATCTCTATTAAAAATTGCAGAGTTTTATAACTCTATAGTTGCAAAAATTTCATTCAATAATATAATGATATAAGATCGTCATAGAATTTAGCAGACTTCAAATTACATTTGAAATACAATATTGCCAAGCTTTGTCTGTCGTAATGCATTAATAGTTTCCTGTATGTTCGCTGGAAGAGAAAATTGATTTCAATATAATTCCGGTTCTCCTTCATGTCGCAGTCTGCTATTTTTGTATCAATAATACAGTTTTCTTTTAATTAAAGCTGCAATACTTCCCACATACAAAACGTTACGTCAAGGCTTACTTCTTTTAGCTATGTTCGTAATTTACTGTTTTTTTTTTTGTTTTCGCCCTCTTTTTTTTATTGGACTGAGGGCTTTATGTGCAGTGTATTAGAAACTTATATGGTGTATAGAAAGTAAAGTGAAAAGAGTAAGATTAACGTTGCAAACTTTGCTTGAAAGATACGTTTAAACTGAACTTGATTAAAATAAATTAGAAATTAAAATGTAATATTGTCTTAATGTGAATATAAAAAATTAAAAACAAAGTACAGGAAGAACTATAGTTAGTTAAAGAGAGACATTTGTTTACTAACCAGTTAAGTGTGTACGACGAATGTACGCGTCATGAAAAAGAGTACAAAATTTTGTGTTATGACGAACATATATGTCACGATCCTTCTATCCGTCTTTGTCGAATTTTCTCATAAAGTTCTATCAATATGAATCTGTAATTGTCACACTAATGCATTTTACACAACAGCCTAATTCCACATTGCACACACTCTGTGTGTGACGAGTGTATTCGTCATTTGAATGCACATTTCTCAAAGAGGCTAACTCTGTGAACCGGTTGTCTGAAGTTGGTTGGCTAAGATGAGCATCATTTTGCACGTTAACAAGATCAAAATGGTGGTTATCATATAATCTGATCAGATTGAAAGACTCTCTAATATTATCAAATTTATGATAACTGGAAATGAGTTGTTTAGCGCGTCCTCTTGTATTTGCAAACTTCGCATATAACATTTGTGCATAAATAAGGCTTATAAGGCTGGTAAGGCTTATAAAGAATTTTGATCTCACACGAATTCAAGACTGTTTCCGACAGGGATTCAAAGTTAAAAGTTCGTGTTTTTGTGGTTTTGTAAACGAGGCAGTCGTTTCCGGCACACGCAATTCCTTTAAATTTTACGCTTACGTGAAGGGAAATGATTTTTAGGATAGCATGGCTTTTGTTCACAATTCTTTGGAGATCTATTTACAAATTAAGTACAGGAACAAACTTTTTCAACGCTTCTTGGAATCTTATTCATTCGAGTGTTAGAGTTTAACTCTCTTGACTCGATTGATTTGACTTTCGCAAATGTTCGGGTTTTATCCCCTTTTACACACAAGTTATGAGTACCTAATTGCATTGTTAGTCCCATTTTCTACGAAATCTTTTACGAACTATTATTAATCTTTTCGATAATCGCCAGCTGCATCAGGCAGAGAATGCGTCATGAATGTGTATTTAATTTTACTATATCTAGAATTTTCTTTTTTAAAAGATCGCATAAGTTTCATGTCAATTCATTTTCTCAAATGTAGAATTTTCGTAACAATGTTTTCATTTTTCTATTTCATTATAATCTTGAATTTTATATTTTGGTTTTTTAATCAAAACTTTAGTTAACTGACTTCTTCATTTAAACGTATGTACGGAATGAAATTTCAACTATCAAAAAACTGGACACCTTAAAACTTGGTTTCGATGTAACACGGTATTTATTACCTTAATTTACATTATTTCAAAGACTCGTATGACACGACTTCAATATAATACAAAACAGGTTTCGATAAAAAACTATACACATTGCTATACATTAAAAATTAACTGTGTTAGACGAGGGGCGCCTGTACATGAAGTGCAACGATAAAAAATAAGGTAAAAGCAAATAAGCTTTATGATTGATTAGCGAGATGAAGGCTTAAAAGAAGAAGCATGAAGATGACGCAGTTGAGTAGAGCCATAGCAATTGCCGAAACGTTACGATTTGAAAAATATATTTTAAATTCAAAAAAATTCGCCGTTATTGCTTCTTTTTCTTTTTTCTTAAGATAATCTAGAATATAAACCAAAATTTCAAATTATGTATTATAAAATAGGTATTAAAATGATAACATCAATATCACACATCAAACATCAATTAGATAAAGAATTTTTAAATTTAAAATAAATCGTCTTTTATATCTTTTTCTGTACTTTGTACACAAACATCACTATAAAATTCGCCAATTGCTGCAAACTCGCGCAAAAGTTGAAATAGGTTAACTTCCACCGCCCGAAAATCGACCTCATTACGTTTAAGACCGCCTAAGAAGAAAGTAGTGGAAGTGTGTGAAATTTCAATAAATATATAACTTTTTGTTTTTATTTTTAATTGTTACTTTTTCTGCAAATTTGCTCCTTTTTTTTATGAACTATGTGCGCGTTGCATTTGATTTCTTTAGCTCCGAATTTAAAAAGAATTAATAGTAACGAGTGATGTCTAATAAAA
This sequence comes from Glossina morsitans morsitans, assembly GCA_001077435.1. Classification (NCBI taxonomy): domain Eukaryota; kingdom Metazoa; phylum Arthropoda; class Insecta; order Diptera; family Glossinidae; genus Glossina; species Glossina morsitans. Next base: position 49,573 of record CCAG010013729.1, on the reverse strand, counting down.
TGAAATAGACAAAGAGATATAGGATTTTAAAAGTTTCTGCAGATTTTTTAATATATATTAGATTTCTACCATTAATACTTGCGTGTGTGTTCAGAATACGTATATATAGTTTCACATAATCGGATAATGTCAAATGCTTTAGACGGGTTCACAAGTAACGTTTGGCTGTGTCCAGTTAATATAACGATCAATTTTTTCAACGCAACATGATATTTTTGCAGCAAAGCAATACAAATCTGTGTCAGGCATTTGTGCTTGGATTTATTAATAGTTTTCGTAAAAATGTTAAATGGCACAAAAATCGCGCGGCAATAAAAAAAAAGAAATAGTAACAAGCGAAATATGGCGTCTGCACCACAATCACTTGAGTAAGAGTTGGCTGGTTACTTGCTACAAGGTCAAGAGGGAAGCTTACGTATGAATACCATTTCTTTGCCAATGCTCATCGAGCTCTCCACTCAAAGGATTTATCATGTATTATCATGTGTTGGAGGAGTTGTAAGTGCATAGAAATAGTAATGACCCTTCTTGGAAATTATAAAACAAATATTATTTTGTAGACTTCCTCACAAATCGGACGTGGAGCTCAAGATTGCGTTTCCCGACTCCAGATACACCACCGTCTGGGTCTAATTCGCATGTCGGCTAGATCCCATCCTTAAATGAAATCCGGCAAGTCAAGCCACACTCATACGACGTTTAATAATTTGAAAAAACAAATTCGGATTCGGCACTAAGCTATTGGCCCACCAATTGGTGCCAGAGATGATTCAAGATCGAATCGCATCATACATTTTCCCATGCAGCAATTGAGCGGGCCGGTGGTATCGAATTGGCCCCGGCTAATCGCACGTGCCACAAAATCCCGGAGTTCAATAAGGAACCTGAAACCGTCTCATGGCAACCAATTTAAACGTTTGATACTGCAGCAGCATTCCTCGTGGGCATCAGTTGTATGCAACTAGTACTATTTTATAATACGTTAATTATTTTGTACGTTTAGAGAAGTATGGACCCAAGCGTTGAAAAGGGACATATTTGGCCATTGGCGCCCAAAAATTAACTTTCTTCACTTGTTTTGCATATTGAAGAGCCTAAAGCACGGCTTTAATAATTTTGAAAGTTCATGAAACAAAAAATGGCTTGCTACTACAAAAGGTTACAACAAATTTGTCTCCCTTTAAATAGATAAAAATATCCTTCTCCTCCTCCAATCCTTTAATAGTTCTTTGAGGTTCACGATATGCTGAACATCTCTCATCAACGAAATAGCAAAATTCTATGTAAGTGAAGCACAACTTAATGATAAGATATTGTCCGTTAAATATACTCTTCAGATTCTGTGAGATTAAACTGCTCTATATGTTCATGAGTGGACGCGCGTATAAAAAAATCGATATGAAAATGGTCGTATTTGTGCCGAATGAGACTTTCGATATACGCAACACAAGAAATTCTACAAAAAATTTGATTATGTCAGAAGATCATTTAATTTATTAAAACGATATAAAAATTTTAATAATCTTTTAAATGTTTACAATAATGCACATCCGAAAGGATTGACTTGCTTTGTGAAGAACGATATCGCTTTAATCATCTAATGTTTTCAAGTATTTTATTTTTTTATTTTTATATTATAAACCACTTGTGGTACAAAGGTATATTTGCCCTGTGTGGATGTATACGACACCCAAAAAAAAAGAACTTGAGATTGATCCACCCACCGATTCAGAATCATTTCCTAATAAGAATCCATTTTTGAATCGATTTGAACTCTTCTGTCCTTCTGTCCCCCTACAGGAGACAATTTTTGAGCTTTTCTCACGAAATTAAGTACACCGAAGTTTGTTCACCTAGCGAAGGTTGCTATTGAAAATGATTCGGATTGGACTACCTTTTCGACCAGTTTCCATGTAATGTTTTATTTTGAAAACTGCATTAAGCGAAGTGGTGTATGATATTTAATCGTGGCCCGTGGCCCGTGGCCCACTACTACTACCTACTCTACTAATAGTTCATTTAAAAAGTGAGTTCTGTATTCATATCTTACCGCATATAAGCACCGGTATTATATAAATTATGTATAGTGTGGACATATAAGTCATATACCTCTTTGACTCAGTTCACTATAACTCTATGTCTCAAAAAAAGAAGAAAAAAGAAGGAAAAAAAACCACTCATTTTTATTTAAATAGAATCAGGGATAAAAACTAGAAAAAAAATTTCTATTTGGCCACTGTATGTGCTTCATTGACTTCATAATTATATGAAACTAGTAAAATTTACAAAATCTGTGTATCGTTAACATGGTTGTGCGGCTATTTTGGGAACTGAACACAATCGCAAAACTGTACATATAAATCTTAACATATTTATCTTAACATATATAAATACATGCATACATATACACGTATACACCTAATTCTTTTTCACACGAATTTTTTCATTTTTACTCCTCGCAGCCATGCATTGTAAATTCGTGTTATATTTTCCACAATTCAGTTAGATTATGTCGATTATATATATGCATATATGAGTGGGATTCCCGGTATTATGCATAAAGTAACCACGTAATGTATTTTTACCCATTTAAGTTTGGTTTTCCAAACTATATTTTATTTTTTATAATATATTTAATGAATTAAAATGTGTAAACACGAAATAAATTCTCAAATGAACTCTAACGAAAATTTTTTAATATTGGTTTTTTTTAAGTCTGGAACCAATTTATTATTTTCCCATTTAGCCAATATCTTTTTTTACGCGAATTTTTTGGGAACTTATCTAGCGTGTAAAAAGAGAATTGGAATTATATTTATATACAATTAAGTAAGAATCTAATTAGACGAGCCATTAATTGTAGATCTAAGAAATTTTCGCACACAAAAGAAAAGATAGTATAAACTACGTTAGGATCGCTTAGTTTAACTTATTAAAAACAACAATAATAGCAATAACGTGAGTATTAATGTTGATTTAGGTCTTTGTTTCGTTCACAGCCACGACTTCACTTTGAATATCTTGTGAGACAATTTCAATATCGTTATCGTCTAATTCAGAAATCAAAGAGACCCAATATCGTAACTTTTTACTACGCAAATAGCTGTTCGTGTTGTCAAAGACTACGGTATCTAAAAAAAGAAAAAAATATACAAAATAAAGGGACGGTTTTTATATCAATGAAATTTCGTTTAGTTTCGAACTTACATTTGGTGTTGGGACGTGTAGCTATAAAACCAACTTCGTCCATTTCGTTTGATTGAACGTTGCCCAAATCGATTTCACTATGCCGTTCACCTGTTGTGGTGTCTGTACTATAGATACCGAATCTAATGCCGTAATCAATAGTGCGAAAGTTCCAAGATAATACTGGAGGCTTGGCGTTGGAATTTTTCGAATCCACTTCAAATTCAAGTTTTAATTTATTACCGTTTGCCACCACCGCCTCAGTGAATTCCTTACTACCATCTATCTCATCTCGCTGTTCTACATACAATTCTTGAGGAATTTTGCCGCCCCATACAACCTGTAGAATACAAATTGAAAAAGTTTTATTGTCTTATTTTCATGCTTATGGTTAATTACTTTGCTGGGGCATTTGTCGTCACCGTTCTCCGTACAGTTGCCGCCCATGCGTTTGGGTATAATATCAGGATCGACATGCTTAAACATGTCCTCTTTCCAGCTATCGCAACCGTATTTATAAAGATTGATTTTACTTATAGTGTACTCATCAAGAAATTTTTTAACAACATTGAACGCCACAGAGAATACCTTGGGTGCTGGAATCATAAGTTAAGCGTTACCAAACATTACGAGAAGCTTATGGAGGAAAGCAAAGCTTTACGCGTTAAGCTTTTGAGAAAAGATAAATTACTGACTTACAAATGAAATTATGTGGGACTGAAGAGCTAATCACTAATGCAATGAGTTACATAAACATAACGAAAACAGATTATGCTTGACTTAGGGGCTTCAAAATGCTTCAATACTCTTTTATTTACTACACTCAGCACTGCAGGGGACTATATCAGTTTGAGTTAAGTTAAGCAATCTTGCTTACTATCTGCCGTTGAAGTTGTTAAAAATCCGAAATCTAGGAAAATCTCGACTCGTATATTCCCCTTTCATATCACATATCAAATTGCATAAACTAATAGAGAGATAGTGCATCCTAAAGTGAATAGACTTTTCTCCTTTTAATAGACAGCAAGCAGCTCTGTTTGGTTGACAAATTTTCTTAATAGAATCCCTTATCGGTTTCAAAAGATTGGTATTTGCATTTACCAGGTAACGCCCTTTGGTGGGGGTATTCAGCCTCACCTTAACATCTAAGAACGTTAAAATTTCGTGATTCACGGGCGATATTTATTTGATTGAGTAATTTCGGTATGATGACACAATAATGAAAAATAATTTTACTCAAATCTCTTGAAATATTTGTACACAAAATTTCGAAAAAAATTTATTTCAAACTAAAGTTTTTGTTATAACTTTCACGTTGCGAATTTTCCAAAGTTGAATAATTAGCAAATTTGCGTGCTGTGCTAATTGCTACCGTAAGACAACAATCTGTTTCTAATGAATTATTTTGCTTTAGGTTGCAGATACAGTGTAAGCGAAATTCGATTATTCGATATTTCATGAAATGTCATTCTTCAATGTAGAGTGCAGTTTATTTGTTTGTTACGCTGAATGAAAATTAATTTTTGTGATTGACGTAAGAACGCATAGATGCTACGCTTAAACTTCTTTTATACCATAACCACAACCGTGTGTATATACTCATCATATAATATTTTACCATTGATTATATAGCACATTTTCAGAATTTCTGGATAATTTTTTTCATATTGTTTAACGAGGAAAAGAATGAGTTCAGCCGCGGGCCGCCAAGTGTAAGCTCTAATGGTAAAATCTTTCATATCAAATAATACCACCAGCTGGCGTGCACGCAATCCATGGATTTTACTTTGTTCGTAGCCGGCTTTCATATATCTCTCCAAAAGCAGAACAACATATCGCATAAAGTCGAAGCGTGTCGCGCAGTGTAGTACACCGTAAATATCCAAATTGTAAAAAGGACAAACAATAACTGCCCGTTCCTCAAAAAAACTGGTATAAGCGCATCAAAAACATTGATTGATTATTCGATTTTATTCTTACCCGGAGAGCCCTCTTTGTCGAAACCCACCATGCCAGCGGGTACGTATTCCTGTAAAGCTTTCGGTACATTCCAGGTTTCCAGTGTATCCACATTCCACATGGCACGCGTTTTCAAGTTCTACAAGAAATAATCCAATCACTGTCATGCCTGGAGGAGGTTTTGTTAAAACTTACCGCACGCAACATCCTTTCAGCAGCACCAATGTTCCATTTTCTAGCTGTTAGGAAATTGATATTATAAGTAAAAGTGCAAATGAGCAACGCCTTAAGACAAAATTATGTATCTCAACCCGATTCGAGACAAGAAATACAACCATACCTCGGAGATCGGTAATCGAGCGTGAGTCTCGTTTTTCCAGCGAAAGTACTCCATTACACAATATAGGCATTATGGTCTTTACTTTATTTCATTTATTGGCCCTTTTTGTCTTATGTTTGTTTCATAGTTGGATTCTACAAACTATTGTTACATATATTTACATCTTTAATTTACTTCCCAAAAAGGTTATTATTTCTCATTTTCCGTCCGTTTAAAACTAGAAATTACTTTTCCACTTCATATAAGGGCTTGCTTTTCATGATAACCGTTATATACGTTGGATGCTAAATTATGGACCTATCTTAGGCAAATTCCCTATCGTTAATTTTCTGTTAAATTAATTATGCCTTTTTCTGCAGAGTTTACTGTTCGTCAGAAATCTTATATGGGGTGTGATCCAAGAAGCAAAACCATGTGGTTTCAATTTGATCCATTTAATGTTTATGTCAAATTGCTATCACGAACATCTTCTCATCACAAACCAGTAAATTTAAGGCCTCTTCGACATACAACAGCGGTTCACTCTTCCTGAGAATCCTTATATGCGTTATCTGTATGGCATCCAAGAGATCGACTTATGTGGTCTAAATTCGGTATCCGGATTGATTTTTTGTTATTTTGAATCAATTTTTACCATTAGATATTGAAAATTAGATCGTGTCATATAATGATTCAGTTTGGACGATTCAGTAAGAACGCGTAGATGAGAGAGTTTTCAAAACATTGCCATAACCGAAGAAACTTTTTCATATCGATTTGAAATGTCGAAATACTATTACACGGTGAGTTTTGTCGAGAAATATTTGAAAATTGCCATTTTTTTATGGGGAAGTTGTCGAAAAGGTGGACCGATCGGAATCATTTTCAATAGCGGTCGTTCTTGCGTGAAACCGAAACAAATTTCATTGAAAGATCTCAAAAATTGCGAACACATGGACAGGCATCAGAAAGCGAGACGGTCATACAAGCCTACATCGATTCCGAAAGGCCCTTCTGGATGTTACATACGTCCGCGTAAACTTATAGCTACAAAAATATTTTAACTGTTAATTTTGAGGAAAGTTGATCTTGTGATCGTTACACATTTTTATTTTTCCTGTGCTATCATTATTTCGAATTTCATAAATTTTTTTCTTTTTTTATGAAAATTTGAAATTAACTTTAGTTACTTTTTCATTTATGTGTACATTTGGTACAAATTTTCATAATAAAATTTTCAACATAACCACCTCCTCTAGCTTTGGGGGTACTGAGGTTATATAATTTTGATTCACTTTTTTCGTGTCCAAAATTTGACGAATACATCCGTCAATGGACTAAGAAGTAAAAGAAGTAAAAAAGGAGCATGATCTGTCCACAAATACGGCCATAATAGACACGAAACCGAGGTAACCTCATTAAAAAAGCCCAGTTTTTCCCCATTTTCATTCATGAGTTACGATCCGATATATGCGTCAAGATCAAAGCCTGCAGCTTTGTCTGTAAACGTCTATTTAATTGTCCGATCATATTATTTTGTAAGTCTATGGTTTTATTGGAGTTTATCTGTGCTTATGTGCATGTATATGTGTTTTTCTTTGCATGTACTCCCAAATACATAGACAGTACAAAATACATACCATTTAACCACCGCAACAAGAAGTAATCGTCATCGGTTTCTCTGAGTGCATCTTTGACTTGCGAACGGAACTGAAATTTTTGTTAAACAAAATTAACAAATTATTTATTTATATATGGTGTACTACATTGTGTATGAAATATTTTAAATGTATTGTAGCACACGCAACATTGCTTTAAGTTTGCGTATTCTCTCTAATAGCTTTTAAGTTAAGTTTTCTGTACCACTGGATCGTGAAATGCGTAGAACTTTCTGTAAGATATGTTCACAGGATAGTATTATTTCTCTTTATATTACAAATTATGTAACGTATAACAAGCCAGAAAGTCTTCCTTATATTAGAGGGCATTGTTTTGCGAAAGAACTTCCTTACTCCAGATTGTCGCAATCTACTTCTCCATACCGAAATATTATCATATATTTATATATATGCCATATATATATATATATATATATATATATATATATATATATATATATATATATATATATATATCTTATAAAGATTGGAAGTGAAATTGAAAACAATATAAGTAAATGTACATAACGTTACGCATTTACATATATAGCGTGCTGGGACTTGAGTCCTATCAATGTGTTGGTGAAATTCAGTGAAAATATATTTCCTACAAAGCCTAATAATCGAAGTAATGCACTATCAGTATCCCATTTTTGCACTGATCTGCTATATATGAATGGATCGCTATGAACCACTACTAACTAATCAGAAGAAAACAAGTCTGGAGAATAATCCGCAATCGTGAGTTAAGCTCTCAGCTCACGTTGCAGATCACTTCCTGGATTGTTGTTACTGGCCACGGGCGGAATCGCACGAAATCTCGCGAACCATTTTGTAACTGGTCAATAGCTTATTGGGCTTACGCTCGAAGCCAGCTTCGTTGCATTTCCGTAGCTTCACTTGCATTTGTTTTTCTAAAGCAGAAGAAAACACAGTGGCTATAGCTGACATCCATCTCTTCCCACTTTGATAGGTATTGAACAACAGCTTGTAAGCAATTGAATCTTGGAGCGTATAAGCACCAATGTCCAACTCACTTGTATCGATATACGACAATATATCATACATATAAATATATATATGTTGAAAGTGTCGATTGGGTGCATTGAAATTATTGGCTTGTTTTAATCTTATTTCAGTGTTTTTTTTTTTTGATCTCTTACTGATCTTTTGGAAGTGGACTACGTTCATTTTTAAACTTGAATTTCGCAAGCGTCTTAATCTTTTCATCTTTGAAAATTTATAACAGTCTAAATCGTTTAAAAAAGTGACGCACTCGCAAAGTCACAGGCAATCTTATGTCCTTCGTAGATAGATAGGCATAGATGCCTTAATTAGATCCATATATCGGAGGTAATTTAAAAAAATTGCTTTGCGAAAATATTGACGAGTTGCCGAAACTTTTTAATTAGGCAATGATGGCTACTTTCAGAATTGATCCAATCTCATCTGTCCGTTTGTCCGTCTTGTATTCATAAATTCATTTTAAAAGAAAATTCCCTTCATTTCACATGGCTACCGAGATCGATGTTAATTTCCACTTTGGCCGATCAATTATTTCGTAGGATTTACAAAAGCTTGAGATATTCATAAATTTATTCATTTTTCCCTACAGAAGTATAATTAACGTCATTGCAGTCAATTTTTAAAGGTTGACTGATTAACTTGCGTTAGATTAATCATGTTATTACTTCATTAAAGCAATTGAACTCAAAACAAGAGTTTAGAATGCTATAATGTGTATATGTAGTGGAGGTTATTAACTACAAATCTTGGGAGCTTGTAATCAAATCTGTTTTATATAAGCGGAAATTTTCTCATTAAAATTAAGAGGAAAACAACTAAGGGCACAAAGTTTAAAACATTATTATAATAATATTAAATTAATATTTTCCTTAAATTTTGTGAAAAAAATTTTGCTGTAAACTATGAAAAGGATTTGTTTGTGTTTACATTATTGCGTCAGACTTTACGTTGAAATTAGTCAGCGATTAGGGTAAGATGGAGTTGCTTTTTACATAAATTTCGATCTCCTAGACATTTAATGTTTGACTTAAGCCGAATACGGATTTCGTATTTGTATTTCATTAAAATCGTACGTGTCTGTCTGAGCTGATGGTTGATTACTAGTTAAAAACGTATATATATATTTTCACGTTTGCTTTCTGAAACCGTTGAAGTGAAGCAACCAAAAAGGAAAACAAAAAAAAACGAAAGAAAAAAAAATTTATTATCAACAAATAATAAAACGCAATTGTTTTGATTACCACGCAAAAAATAATAAAAAAATAAAAAGCAACAAAAAACACCGTAAAATATGTGGAAATAAGTTTCCATGAAGTACCATAAACAAAACCATAATGCGAGTGCTTGCTTTTATGGAAGCGAGACCTTCAAAAATATGTATAGCGAGGTTATTGATTTTCAAAATAATAGTGTTTCAGTCATGAGTGGCAGATTGCATACAAGAGGAATCACAAGCTTCTTTCCTTATACAAGCGATTTTAATTTTAAACATGCATCTTATCAACTGATTTAGTTAAGCGATTAAGTGGGAAGTTAATATAATCCAAACACAACCTTGCATAAATGACATTGACCGGATTATTTTTATACTCTGCACACTACTTGTGTTATATGTGTGGGTATATTACTTGTGTTATATTATATGCGGATTTATACAAAAACCTTTAATTAGACCGATCGATCGATAATTCCTTCCAGAATTGATCCAATCTCGTCTGTCCGTCTGTCCGTCTTGTATTCATAAATTCATTTTAAAAGAAAATTCCCTTCATTTCATTCGGTTCGATGAGTTAGCAAAAATTGTACTCGTTTCTATATTTAAACTAACTTGTCCATACCTCTCTTGTCATAAATTCATTTGAGTGAGATTACAACAATTTTAAAATCTTCGAAAAGGTGTGACTGCTTCGATTGGGTCTCGTATTTCTCTACCTTGAACTATACTCCATTCATCATGTAGTCTCATCGCATTACAAATGTCAAGAATAAAACGAGCAAAGCAATAATTTTGTTGAGCACACGGCATTCGCAAGAGATTTACTGTACTGGAACTGAAATGCTATCATTTTCAGTCCGCTATCGCAGATCCACCGCTAATGAAAATGTTTGCTATTAACTCTTTGATGGAGAATGAAGTGGTATTGTTTGTTGTTCTCTTTAGAATTCGTCAGATGGACGGAATTAATTAGTCTGAGGTCTTATGATTCCATTATTTCATTATTTTGCGACAAAACGTTTAAAGCAGCATTTAAAGCTCTTTTCGTATTCTTGTTTGCAATATCGTCACCCAAGCGAAACTCTACATTAAGCGCTACGCAGATGCGTCATAAAAAGCTCAGTTTTTTTATACACTATTTTGCGGGCTGATAATTTTAATCTAAGAGTTCTTTATTAAAAACGTTTTTCTGAAAACAATTTCTCAACTCCGTTCAACTGCGAGGACAGATGTTTAAGATGGACACTTGCCGGCACACAGAATGTTAATACGTCACTTAAAGCTCTCGGCGCTGATTAGCTCTTGTTTACGAGATGACGAAGTGCTATATGAAACTGAAGACAAGACCTACCTATTACACCTGTCATTCTTGGTGTCTAGCCCTCGATTATTGTGCACTTTTCACTTTCCGCGATTTTGAGTCAACTACAGCCACCACGAAACTCTCGGAAGAGTCCCATTCAGAAGACAAGAGAGCTTGTATAGTGTATTCGAATCATTGTAGCATTTTTTAATCCTGGCTTGCCAAGTATACCACTGCTTTAAGTTGGACTCGTATTATGATTCTACACTCGATGCTATCCTTCGGCGTAGAAAAAGGATAAGACGAATGAAGGAAATTAAATAGTAAAGTAAAGGAGGAAGAATGATTATTCGTGATGACAGCCTTTGCAAAAAAGGTTCTGCAAAAGGTAGGTACGAATTTCTCATTTATACGCTTTTCATTTAAAAAAGTTATAAGCAACTCATTAATTGAAGCTGTTCAAGCAGACTTTGCCCATTAAGTTTGCCTTAGCGATGTAAAACGTAATAAAAACTATTGCAAATAGATGCTATCATGTTATTTATTAACAGATAGCCATAAGCATGTGCACATATTTAGCTGTAGATATATTTCGTGCGAAAGTAATCATTGAATCGGCAAGAAAAGGTGTTTATGCAGTGCATGCGATTCAAGCCTTTGCAAGAAGAATCTGAACTACGGCAAATGAGAACAGTGTCACTTGCATAGAATTTTATAGAACATTTGATTAGACCTGGGAGAGACTAGAGGTATACATATATTTGAGCATAAAGCAAGATATATTGAGCTTTCGCAAAACTCATAATTTGTGTATACTATTACGTATTTAATTGATCTACTCATCCATTCAATTCAATTAATAACTCTTCGATTTCAGGGTGAGCGAGAAATGAATTCACTGCAGCTGCGTACGAGTTTCAGTTTTGTTATAAGGTTCAGTCATATTTTAGATAAAATTAGAATTAAACTTTTAGAGAAATGCAATTAATTCCCCGTTTTTTTTTTTTTTTTTTTCTTAGAAATATGGCAAATTTATTAATTAGAAGTTACTACAGTCCTCACAGGAATCACATTTGAATAGGGAAAGAGCGGTATGCCGCATGCAGGTTCGAAGAGGTATATAAGTATATGCTTCCTCTCGTTTACACACAAGAGCTATAAGAGCTATTAGTGCTACTATTACAGACTCCATTTGTTACCATATGATGCGGTACCGTGCTTGGCATTGCGGTATGCTGTGTTATGTTGGGCTTTGTGCTTTGATGCGTTTTTCTTTATATTAAAGGCTAAAGGATTAATCATGAAAATCGATCCTCAAGTAATGGCCGCTGGTGAAAGAAAGCTTTTTCGGATTTAACAAAGCTTTTAAAGGTCTCTTTGCATTCCACATAATTAAAATTATCCTATCCTATCCTATTCTATCCTAATATAATTTACAAAAATTGCCATATAATGGCTTTTATTATACACTGTAACATGTAAGTATTTATATTTTTATTACATATTTATGTGTACGCACAAATGATTCATTCGCTTACCTGTTGCAGTTTTTGTTTTTGTTCTTCTGTTAATTCTGACCAGTCTGATGACATCTTTTCATAACAAAAAAGACTGCACTGCAATAAAAATCCGTTACTTCTCTCGCGTAGACAGATAGTATTAAGTTGGCTTTTTTCTTTTTTTTAGCTTTCACAAGTTTTCACTTTAAGCACGCATGCACTTATTTATTGTTTTCCTTCCTTTCTCCACCTAAGTATATTAATAATGCTATTACAAGTGATTTTGTTCAACTAAGTATGAACTTCAATGATACCCGAATATATATCCACTTATGCATGTATATAAGCTCTAAACTCTCATATATATATATATATATATATATTTTGTTCTAACCTTTGGTTTGTGAATTATTTGTTAGAATTTATATATATATATATATATATATATATATATACCTGCATATTTACATATATATGTATGTACGCGCACTCATTAGCATATATTTTATATTATTTGATTCACGATAAAACTTAGAAAATTCTCAATACGCGTCGGAATTAACGTAGCAGGAAACTTTTGTAATGCAACCCGAATTATCGACGTTTATAATAAATAATGAAGATATTAAACATCACAACATCTTTATTAGCCTTAACTTTATGCACTATTCCATGTTATTTATATATAATATTTTATTTTATTTATCAATTATATTTGTATATAAACAAATGAACGTTGAGTTTGAATGCTAAGTTGTTCAACCGTGATTCAAGAGCAACCAATAACTCACTCAAAGTCGAACAAATTTACTCTCAATTGGCAAGAGTGCTGTACTGCGTTCTCGTATATCCATTACATACTTATTAATGTGCTCATTCCAAGCAAGTATTTGCAGGTTTCACTCTCGCTTGCATATAGCAAGTAGTATGAACGATGTTTTTGGCTTTGCTGAGAATAAAATTCTATTTCTGAGAGTAAAATTTACTTTCCTTTATGTTTCTTATGAAAGATGTTTTTGACTTTGCTGAGAATAAAAGTCTATTTCTGAGAGTAAAATTTACTTTTCTGCAAATATCTTATGAAAGATGTTTTTGACTTTGCTGAAAATAAAATTTGTTTTCTTCAGATATTTTTTATTACTGTTTTTTTTTTTTTTGTAAATAAATTGTTTATTTTATGTATTATTAATTATTTTTTTAAAATAACTTCGCGCATTACATTAATAATAAAAAGTTACTTATTCAATTAAATAAGACCAAATGAAATCGAATTTATAAATAAAACAAATATAAATAATAAAATATATAAGTGAATATGTATACACTCTGAAAATATTGAAATTTCTTATATAAAAATGCTGACTTATTAAAAAAATAAAGTTACATTAGATATAATATAACGAAGCAAACCTCCAATAATACAAAACGAATAGAGTTAGCGATTTTGAGTTTTTACTTATAAAGCAATAATACTATTATAGGATTAGAAAAAATGACTAGATATCTCTTAAGAACATTTGTGCGACACTATTGAACGCTTTGTAAGTCTCTTCAGTACATCTTATTTTTGATACCAAGAAGCCTTTCAGAGCATAAAACTTGACGTTCTTCTGAGCCTTAACATATTTCTAATTCCTGGATTTTATGAGATTGAAAAAGATCAGATTGTTAAGATCATTATGGCCGGATATATAACATATCACTTGCTTGCGGATTTACTAAACATGTGTAGTAGTTGTTTTTGCCTCATATCGATAATGTACTTACCATGCTTACCTGGGTAAATTGTTATATTAATTAATTCATTCATTTAATTATAGTTTAATTATAGTAATTATTTAAGTTAATATTAATATTAGAAATACTAATGTTTTTATTTAATGTTTTGTTTTTACAACATTTCCTTTTACTTGTACTTAAATGCGTTAATATGCTTTTATTATTTTTCTTTGTAGTTTTCGTTTAACCTGTATATTGTAGTTAAATTGTATGCCACCAAATTTTATTTATTTTATTACATTTATAACTTTTGGTAACATATGAAGTCACTTCACTATTTGTATAGTAACACTTTTGTTGTTATTATTAAAATTATTGGTTTTCTTTATATGTACTTTTCAATACGTTTTTCAGAGGGTGTTGAAGGCCTATTGATATTCAAAGTTTGTTGGCAAAAAGTAAGGGCCTATGATTTGTTATTACAAACTCAAGGGTTTGTGTACTTTGTTGTTGTTCTGCCACATGTTAAAGGCATATAAAAGATGCGAGGATATTCTGTATATACGTGGTTTGCGTCTTGTCGGATATTCAAAAAACAAGAAAAATTAAATTTGATGTGACAGTTTAAACAGCATTGTGTAAAAATGGAGCCATTAATTAGAATTTTTACATAAAATATACACTATCATAATATGCGTTACTGTGTTCTAGTGGGTTAGATTGCATAAATTTTGTTTTTACTTTCGCTGCTGACCAAAATTCCCAAAAAAATTTACCAAATTTTATCAAATTGCACTGTCAACCGCTAACGATTTTTTTTTTTTTTTTGCAAATGACAAACAAGTGTCGAGAATACCACACTTTGATAATGCAGATGCTTTCAAAAATGCATGTTAACGCGTAAAAACAGAGATGTTAAACTATACGGCGACAAAACTGTATTAAAAAAGACCGCAAAACACACATCCAAAGTTAAAAAAAAACTACTTGCTTTGTTGACCGATTCAATCCTCTTAATTGATTTGAAAGATGGTGATTGGTTTTTGCAAACCATACGATACGAGCATCTAATAAAAGCACATAATATTTATAAAATGGTAAAGATATGATTTTAGAATTACATTTGTGTTTTCTGCAAAATCATAAAGTTATGTTTTATGATATTTGATTTTTATGCCTTTGAAGAATGAGAAAACAATTGTACTGCGTTATCGGTAAATAAAAAGCAAGTACTATTTTACCTTCCGTTAAATTCTTCTCTATAAATAGGCATTGCCTAAAACTAGGCAAGAGAATGCAGATTATTGAAACAATTCACATTAGCGCAAACAAACAAAAAATACCCGCATACATTTTTTTCGATATTTCCTTAAAACCCACTTGAAAATATTTCAAAAAGAAAAAAGGGAAGTAAGAAATCTTATCTCTTATGTAAAATAAAGTTGTTATTGCAAGTTATTGCTGCTAGATCAATAGTAAGGAGCTTTAGAAGTTTATTGTGAATTATTAACAGATTTTATTTAAAATACATTGAAAACTTGATCACTTATAACTTTATATGGGCGTGAGTAATTATTTCAGATACTTAGAATGAGTGATAAATAGTAGGGGATGTGTCAAAAAAGTGAAAAGAAAAAAACAGAAATTGATTATTTACAACTTTGTGTAGTCTTGGTGGATTTTTTCTCTTCATGAATAATGAGAAAAATTCATTTTACTGTGGACTTGTCCTTTGATCGATTTGGCCCAAGACAGTATCCCCCCACCCTTTGGTCGAGGTGTAAACAAAGCAATTGAAATTGCGTAAGTTAGGACTAAGGAAAAGTTTTTAATATTTTAAGTACTTATTTATTTATTCAATGTAATGCATTTTGTAATGTAAAATTTATTAAAAATGTATTAAATAAAAAAATACGCTTTGATTTGATGCAATTTATTTAACTCCTTTCAAGATTAAATTCGTATCGTTGAATTGTGATTTTATAGGTTAGCGTAGATTTCAATTACACTTAGGAATCGATTAGGAATCGACTATATACAGCAATTGTTGTTTTAACGCTTCAATTCCTCTTCTAGTTTTATCCGCTTGAATATTCCGATTCAAACCTTTTCGATTCAACTGACTTGGCTTTCGCAGATATTCTGCTTATATACTCCTTTATAAGGGTAAATGATCGGTATCTCACTTTATTGTGACGTTTTCGACAATTGCCCGCTGCATGAGACACGTAAAGCATCATGAATTGTGTACTGGGCGTTACAAAGTTGTTTTCATTCAATGCCGATTTTTCGTAATAATATTATAACTATTTTGGATATCATATTATACTTAAATTCAAAACATTCTGGAGGATAAACCTAGACTATATTCTGGGCAACCAGCCACGTGGAGTAAATATGTGAAACTCGTAAGTCGTAACTCGGATGAGATGCGCA
Source organism: Glossina morsitans morsitans (assembly GCA_001077435.1). Lineage (NCBI taxonomy): Eukaryota > Metazoa > Arthropoda > Insecta > Diptera > Glossinidae > Glossina > Glossina morsitans. Next base: position 33,252 of record CCAG010013729.1, on the reverse strand, counting down.
AAATTGTATAAAATATATTAAGTATATTATTATTATTATTACAATTAATGTAAGCAGTGGAATAAATTCTAAGGCTGAACTATCAAAGCACTAGCATCTAAGGCTATTGGCTTTATTGGAAATTCTACTTATACTCTACTCTACGGTAAATATAATACATATATATACACACACATATATATATATATATATATATATATATATATGTATATATGTATAAGCATATAGGTTATATTAAATAAATGTGCATTATTTTTCTATAAAATAACTTTTCTTGAGTATGAAATGAACGAAACGAAAGGAAACCAAGTCGTATTTGCAACCTAGTCTTTGGTGTTTTACTTTCGAGCACATCCTCACTACTTATATACGAGGGGTATTCGATAAAAGATGACTTTTTACTTTTCTCGAAAAATATTTATTTACTTCTCAGTATCCGGGTTGTGCCCTTTAAATTAATCGCTTCCAAATATAATGCACTTCTGCCACCGCTTTTTCCAATCCTCGAAGCACTTCTAATATACGGTCTTTGGCATGGCTTTGAGTTAGTCCCGCCATGCGATCCTTATCTTAATCGTGGCAAAACTCCGTCCTTTTGGAAACAAGAAAAGGACCCAGGGGATCAAGCCCGGTGAATATGGTGGTTGAGGTACGATTACGGTGTTGTTTTTGACCAAAAAAATACTCATACGAACAACCAACGAGGTGTGAGCTGGCGCATTATCGTAATGCAACATTCATGACCATGTTGTTCCACAATTCTGACAGTTTTTTCGTACTAGTTCACGCAAACATACGTACATAAATAAGTTCAGGTAATATTTCTTATTCATCGTACAATCTGCTGGTAAGAGCTCACGGTGCACCACGCCATTGTAATCGAAGAAAGCAGTAAGCACAGCCTTCACATTTGACCGGTCTTGGCTGTTTTGGCCGCTTCCATTGGGAAGTTTGGGCCTTCGTTTCGACCTTATACCCATGTTTCGTCATCAGTTGTAACTATTTCGAGCACATTTGGATCGTCATTGCCGGCATTCAACAGCTCCTGAGCTTCTGCGTACCATATCGCGTAGTATGCACTTAAACATACAGAATTCTATATGCCTGTGCTTTGCAAATGTTTGATACGATATGGTATTGTATCAAGGAGTCGTATAAAAGTCATCAGAATGGCAGCGCAAGCAATTAAGCGCTTGCCAATTAAGAACACTACTACTATAATCGGCAAAGGAAATCCCCAAAAGTGCTTGAGATCTTACTATTCTGCTGCTTTATGATTCGATAGTGAATTTACAATCGATTCGTTTTGCTTATCTCGCACGCATGTTAAAAACAAGTGAAATGCAGTGAAAGTTGAAATACCTAAAGACATGTTGTGTGGAAAGTTACAGGGACTAGACATGTGTTTCATGCATTTGAACGCATTTGAACATGATTCCAAAGATAAATTTATTCGTTTTTAAAATGGATAGACCATGGATCAAATCAAATTTAAAGCCAATTGTCTTCAGTTAAAATATTCCACTTTAACTAGGGTGAACTTCATACAATACGTTGCTTGGATAAGCCATGCGCATATCAACACTATTGCTTACCCTAGCGAAATCCTTATTATAAGCAAGATTGAGTAAGTTCTGCTAATTTCTTGGAGCAAGTACCTACGCCTTACGCACGACGCCTATTAACATTAAATTAGGCGAAAGTGGCCTCCCAGTTTTAGAAAATGAACTTGACGCATTAAAAGCTTCTTAACTCAAATAAATCTATGCTCGGCGGAGTTGTGTAAAAGGCTATTATTGTAAAGAAAATTAGATCAACTATTGCTTGTATGTCGCAAAGGAATTGAACATTTTCCGTGGGTTTGGAAAGGCTACTTACTCTTGTGCCATTCCGCTCTCTATGTGCAAAAGAGAGGACACTCTATATTACGACTTCAGGAATCATGTGTTGAAGAAAGAATTAAAATGCTGGAAAGTGACGGTTGGCATCTCCTATATACAGACAGTTTTAAATTTTGTCGGTCTGCCGGCTTGCCTATGTCATAATAGATGCTTCCGGGCAAGTGTAATTTAATCGCACACTTCACGAAAGTACTCGCAACTTCCACAACCGCCATCAACCTGACTCATGAAAACAAAGCAAAAATTGTCATTGTCACCGATAGTCTGCCTGTGTTAAAGGCTACCGCGAATCCCTTGACGTCGAGCTAGAGCACTGGAATGCGTTGAAAGGAAAATTCAAGAGAAAATTATTATAACAAATTTACCGCACTATCATCTACCCTCATGTGAAGCCCCATCTAAAATCAACATCAAAACATACATATGGAGTACACCGACCAATCGTACAGAAGTCTTTTTCTTCAATCTAGGTTAGGATTGTGGATAAATTCTTAGAATCTAAGCATGTTTCTTGTGACTGCCTAATTTATTTCGTTATTAAAAGAATCGCATTCGGAACAAGTGATCCTATGCACATCCTAAAATCACCTACAGACCACAGTATCAATTTACTATATATTACTTTGTTATATATAATTAACTATTCAACTCTAAATAGATCCAATAGCCTGTATGGCTAATGTGGGATTTGATTTTTATTTTAGTCTAAGAATTGATTTGCATAGTCTTGAGAAATAATAATAAGAATAATAACAATAATAATAATAACGGTGTGAAATTCGGTAAGACCCTGTGTAGGGTGACTTTAATTGGGAGTAAATTCAAAAGGAGAAAATAGCGTAACATATGTAATACGCTCTATGTTGGGGTGGCTGGTGGATGGATATGAAGAACGAACGAATTTCAAAAGTAGAGCAGCAATCAAGCCGGCAGGCAGCTCTAGTGCTGCGATCACGTCAATTGATGAAAAACATGCCCAATCTTGTATTCCACTTTAATGTGATTATGTTTAAGGCTCACTTCAAAATGACTGCAAATGAAAGCAAACATGAAACATGTTTAAAGGAAGAATGGAAAATTCTTTCCCTGCAATTCTTGATCGGGTTCATTGGGGACGTCTCAAAAAAATGCAGCCAGCAATCGTAGGTAGCATGACAACATCGTGCGATTAAACAATGCACCCTTGATTACATTTCATTTTAAATGCCTGCCTGCCCTTGTTTTATTTTATCATACATACATACATACATACATACATACATACATATATACATACATATATACATACATATATACTGATTCGTGTGTACATGCAAAAGTTAAGGTGAAGTAATTTCAAATTATGAAAATTTATTCGAAATGTGTGAAATTTTTAAAAACCTTCCTTAAAAGTAAAGGTTACGTACGCTCAACTGACGGGGCATGCTTAACTTCTACTAAGCAGCTTATAAATGTACGTACACATGTTTCTTTTAAGAACGATAATAATTCGTTAAAAAAAAGAAGAGAAAAAAAAAAAAAAAAAAAAAAAAAACAACCAATTACCTAAGTATACATGTGTTGTGTGTTGCGTTTTACTACTGTCACTAGCAAATTACAAATGCAACTTGAGGGCGTGTGAGAAAAGGAGAAAGAACAGCTTTCTAATTATGAATGAAAGATACTCTTTTCTCTTTGGCAGAATCGATTGCGCAATAATCTGCTGCTGCTAAATTTTGTGCTTTGGCTTGGCGTGCACGTGTATGTAAGAAATTGAATATAAACGAAAAGCCAATTAATCCGCAGCAAATGTGTTAAACATGTCGCTTCTTTTCTATAGCTCCAAAAATGCCATTGGACTAAGCCGTGAACTGACAGTTTAGCATTTGAGAAGCATTAGCTGAAGCGTTTATGTGGTTTCATATGCACGATGAGGTGGACCTTTGCCTTTGCCGTTGCCTTTGCCTGTGTATGTTTGTATATGTATACATACATATCTATGCTCGCTTGTGTCTCTGTACACCTTAGCGTAATTATATACAATATATTTTTCGTCGCATATATATGGCGTGTGCAGGTTTATGTGGAAATCCACTTGTAACGGGTGCCGTCGAAAATCAAAACAATCAAAAAGAAAATAACGACTAGCCGAGCTTACAGCTTTTCTCGCGCTCTTCTGTTTTTTTTTTTTTCTTTCTTTTTTTTTCTTAATACTTTACACACACTCTAGTTTGGAAGTGTATTAATTGTTTTGCTCTGCTTGTAATAAACAAATTAACTTATGTCCCCGGTCTGTCCACGATTGTGATAGGCAATCCGAAACGTGTCTTTCGAATTGAATTTGGGATTCGCTTAGATTGAGATGAGAAAATTATTGTATTGACTGAGATTTCAATTCAAACAACCATGAATCCTAGTCATCTTGTCAAAATATTTGCAAATTATAAGTGTATTCGAAAAAGGCTCGAATCCCGACTTTTTCGAATCAAATTTCGGACCTACACCCATTGTGGGTCGTAGTAAATAATGTAAACGCAAATACATTGAGTTATTTATGACCGCCAGCATAGAACGGATAAGCAAAATATATCTGTCTTTCCTTTTGTCCAATATGCCGAAGGGCGCAATAGAGTAAAATTTTAATTCGATTTAATAATGTCTTGGACTTAATAGTTTAGTAGGTATCATTCAAGTTTGTAGTTCATAGTTGACTTGGTCTACCCACAATCGATAGGAGATTTCAAGTTTTGATTTGTTTTTTATTTATAGCAGATGTTGGCTTGAAAAATTTAGCCCACACATTAACTAATGGGCGTGATCTGTTTAGAAATATGACTACAATATGTAATATAAAAGTCATAAGAGATGTTTACTCAAACCATCTCCAGATCGTCGCTCCACATCCTCATCGGGTTCCATAATATATCTTGCAATTCTAATTCAGATATTGGGCAATAAATTGCCCCGATAAGGCTAGCTAGGGTAGCTTTACTCATTCACTTAATTTATTTTAACTTTGGCGTGGAAAACAATAGCAGAAACAATATGATAAGATGATCGGAAGGAAAGATTTATGGAACTAGGGGCAGCTATTTAGTACTTATTGGCACTTATTTTAGAAAAGAAAAACCGAACCGAAAAAAAAGATGATTTTTGAACAAGAGTTTCTTTGGGCAAAAAATAATTGATGACGTTTATGTGAACGTCCGTTAAAAGGCGGGTATCTGTGATTCGTTTGAAAGCTAATCTTGCTTTTTTTTCTCGTTTACTTTACTGCGCCCGTTTAAAGTGAATTGTAACTGAAAATTCCCCTTAATCAGATGGCATACAGCATTCACTTAACGCTCGTAGATACAATGTACTATACTGACATACATATATATATATATGTATATTTACATATTATATCTAGATACATATACATATGCATTAAAGAAACCATATAAATGTATTTTCAACAATCTGCACTTGATTCGCTTGCTAGCTTATAACTATAACTGTCACACATACCTGCCTACCTACCTACCTACCTACCTACCTACCTATCTACCTACTATAATATATGCATGCAGGTTGTGTATGTGCATTTATTTGTATGCGCATATATGTGCGTAAGCTAGTGCTATATATTAGTGTAAGTAGAGTAAGAGCTTTATGCTGCAAATTTAAATCGGTGTTGCAGACAATTTGCGAAAATTTAATTTGAAAATTTTCTTCGTTTCCTTTTTACTCATTTTTTTTATTTTTTTATTTTTTTATTTTTTTTTTTTTGCTTTGTTGCCTCTGCAGTTGACTTTGCTTTTTGTTATTTGTTTTCGTTCATAGTTATAAGCAGCTACTATTCAGGAATGATATTAACATGTTTCGAGTACTTAACCGGAAATGGGAAATGGAGAGTTTGATAAAAAAAAAAAAAAAGAAAAACCTAAAGCCCTTCTATCCTTCTATCTCCGCCAGATCGAATGCTAACTGTATCATATTATTAAGACAATGATTGTAAGTGACGTCATAGTAAACAATTCAACATTTAATCGACTATGAGCGATTTCTGAAATCAAAATGAACATTTGATTTGTTTCGATTGGAGTTCGTGTATATAGTTTTGAATAATAGTATCGTTGGCTATTTTTAATAACTAAAAAGGCAGTTGCCTTTACCTATACTTTTATTTAACGGTCAGATATTAATCTCTCTGTAAAATCCTTTCCATATATATTTTCTTATATTAGCCACTCGATCTCAGATAAACATATCTATTATGGCGTTTGTGTTTATGTGTGTAGAGCACATGATAATGAAAATTATTTTTTAGTGCGGAAAGTTTCCTGAAGAGCATCACTTCGCATTGTTATTATTATTATTATTATTATTATAATTATTTTAAAATTTCTTCTGTTTACCACTGGATAATTACATTTTAGTGAAATAAATTTTGTGTTGCACTTTGCGTGTGAATTGAACATTAAGAGATGAGTAAAGTGAACGGGCAAAGGAAAAGCAATAATGAAATTGCGTTCATTTTTCTTAAGGCGACGAGTTTCTGTGCGTAATAAAGTCCAATGTAAGTAAGAAATTATTTACAAACTTCGATGGCAGCCTTTGATATCCATCATTTGCTTATGCTTATTGGCTTTTAATTAACAATTGCTAACAAGGAATAAGAAGGCGATGAAGCTGACTTGAAAGAATAAACAAGTAAGAAAATTATATTCGATCGTGACCGAATCCCGTTTATTTATTTATTCATTTATTTGCTTGCACATGAAACTCAACTAAAGTAAATTAACAGCCGAATTCAATTCACTCTTAGAAGTAAATCTTATACTATGTAAAGAAAGGAAAAAAAACAAGAAGAAGAAGAAGAAGAAGAAGAAATAACATAAACAGTTGAATAATAATTCATGAATAAATAAATAAGAAAAAAAAAAAAAACATGTACATAATTAGAACAAAGGCACACCCACAACCGGTACAGATCCAAGTTTCAAGTGAACCCCGAAACCATTGCGAACATGCAAAAGCTTGGCAACCGACACCAGTTAATTTTCGAATCATTTTATGAGTTGTTAAGATGGGAAGTTAGGCAAGTCGCGCGTATTAAGCAACGTTTTGTTGATAGACTTTAAAGAATTCGATATCGAGATTAAGTGCTAGGCATCATCTAAATGATGTCTACCAACAATTCTGAACGGGTTAAACAGCTGGTAATTATATTTACATTGATTCAGCGTAATGAAAATAAACTGCCTAGCGATTTTAATATCTTCCCAATTGGGTTTCCGCAATATTCCAATTGGAATCTGAGAATGGTCCAATTGGTTTCCGGTTGGATTCTATTGCCATCCCAATTGGGTTTAGTGCAATTCCAATGTAAGACCGTTGAACACAATACATTCATGGTTGCGGTCAGAAGGACCGCATGTGGTCTTCGCAGTTAACGTAATAACAAAATGTATAATAAAAGCGTTAAGGCTTATTTTAGGTGTACAAGGTCAACGCAACTGAAGAATCAATTTGTGGAAATTTTGATTAAACCTCTCAGTAGACAGAAAGGATATCAAAGGGAGTACTATGAACGAAGATACGCACTGCACTTGAAGACAAATCTATAAAGACTATCTTACAAGTGATCTTAGAAAAAAACGGAGCTTGATCCATTTAATCTATGCGACAAGTGTTTCATTGTCATTATGCCATTACTTTGAGCATTCTCTTCTCACTTCTGAATCGAATATATTGCGTACCAAAACTGACACATCAAATGTTAAGATGAAGTCCATCCTTTGGAAGAATCAATGGACTAGAATAGGAACTGCAAAAATACGCAATATTAATGAAATGCCTGAGCTTCAGACTAAATAATAAGATAGGGGAATGATTAGCATGATCCCCAAAGTTGCATGATACAGAAGGCAGATTAATTAAGAACACAGAGACTACAAAGAAAAAATGCTTAGACTGATGTAATAAACATATTGCAGATAGATTGAAATATAAGGTGGAGTCAGCAGTAACTTCCGATGCAGATACGTGGAATCTACTGTTCGTATTTACCCACTATAGGTCGCCGAAACAAACGAGTTTTTGTTTTCACTAATATAGATGAGGATTCAGTTGGTCTTCTGTCAACTGTTTTTCTCAACCTCAAAAAGTGCATATTCAACATGTAAGGCTTTGCGAATTTAAACAAAGCAATAATGCTAAGGCGACAGTTGAAAGTATATGCAGCGTGAAGGACTGATAATTGATCGAGCAGTGTGAAATTCCGTTCTGGAGATACGATCTTAAAAAACGGGACATCCTTCCAACTTTAACGACAAGCTTTTAAAGGCCATATTGGAACAAAATCCACGCCAATCAATAAACGGAGTATGGTTACCTCACTGTCTCAATAAACGGGATAAAGAAGATCACATGTCAAGTCTACTCTCACGGTTGGTTGGGACTGGAAAAAATTTTCGACAGCCCGGTTGACTTGTTCTTCAGAATTGAAGGTTTTAAGTTGGAAGGATGCCCCGCACTTTGTGACTTGGAATAAGGAAACTACCCTTCAAACAGAAAGGGAAAACACCTGCTTTCAAGTCCTGATTAAAATTCATTGAAATAACACCACATAGCTCGTGGGAGCATGATTTGACTACGCAAAGATGTTCACAGTTTTTGTTGTATAGAGTTGTGGGCGTTGTAGGGATGTCCTTTGACCAATTTGGGTCATTTGAAAATTCTTTTCCAAATTTGTATGCGATATCTTCCTTTGAAATTATGCCGCACTTTAAATTTGTGCAGGCGTGGTCGAATTTTTCCATTCCTTTTCATAGGTACTGCAGCATTGCCCATGGAATATATGTTCAAATTTTTGTAGATTTCTCTTGTGTAGCTTATGCGTAATGAGCGAAAAACTAGTTTTTTATTCCTTTTGGAAAGCAGAGGAGTCCTCAGCCCACGTAGTGCTGTAGAGGTCTACTTCGATCAATGTGGCCTAGTTTCAATACTAATCTAAGTTTACGAACTTTGGATCCTTTTGCAAAATTCGCCGAAGTCGATAGCTTCATTTTTGTGGATAGGAGAATATTTTTACAACAGACATTGCACAGACGGGCAGACGGACAGACGGACAGATGTACGTACTTAAATCTATTCTGAATTTAGTGCTGTGAAGTTTCCTTGTGGACGTTGCAAATGCTTTGACGCCTTATCCACCTGTAACGTGTATAATAAAATTTTTTTGGTTTATACATAAATTGCCCTTATTGTACCTTACACCACTTGTGGTATGGTGCATATTAGGTTAGTGCGGTCGTATGTAACACGCAGGAGGGCTTAAGATAGGCCCCCTTTCATTATACCGATCTATTCAGAATAATAATCTGAACCTGGGAAAAATTTTTGAACCTATTGAGCCTATGTTTGGATCCTGCCCTATATAAGAATTAAACTTGCACTACATTAGGTTGCGTTTTGGGCCCGCTTTTCCATAAATATGCACATGCAAAATATGCCTTTATATAGAAAGAAGATATAATTTGTGTGCTCTATAATAAAAATAAGAATTATGTTAGACAATGTGGTATAGGGAATCTAATGGTCTGCCTTGCCCAACTATAATGTTCTTACATGTTTTTCGGGAGTAATAGTGTGATGAATTAGGCAAAAAATTGTACAAGTTATATATATCTATATATAGCATTGTGTGTGCAACATGTTATGTAAGTGTAAGTATTCTACGGTACAATTATACTATAATATAATAATAGTTGAGGCGACTTCTTCGCCCGCCATTCAACTGATTGTAAAATTTTGTGTAAACTTGATGCACGGAAGCAAAGTCTTGCAATCATAAAAGGTGTTCAGGTGAGTAAACATCGTTTCAAAGTAATTCTGTTATTCACGTTAATCACTTTGAGGTTATGTTACAGATGGTATCTATCGTCTTGCTGAAAATCAACATCATTTACACTCGTAGCATTAGTTTGTAGTGAACGAAAAAGTCAGCTAATATTTTTCAAGATCACGTCATGCATTCAGCTATCCAAGTCGAACTATTACTCGTTGCGGTCGAGGAGATTGCACCACTATTTTTTTGGGGTTTTTGAAAGGCCAAGTGATCAAATCATACAGCCGGATGAAGAGGATGTTCGTCTAGTAGAAGATCTTCGGTACATAAATTGACAGGTTACAAATATTTGACCAATCGATTGCGCGCCTTGTCACAAATCCAAGAAATCCACAAACAAATTTAGAACCTATAAGAGCGAATATTTCGTATTCATTATCTTAAGACGTTATATAAGAATTGTTATTGTAGTTGCAGCTGAACGTTCCAAGAAATATTTGTAACAAATTTAAGATCGACATCAGTTGCAGATTATACAGATATAGAAAGTTTCAGTTTTTCATCTATTGGGACAAGATGCAGACCAGTCTCAGATATAATCCATTGAAAGGACGGACATAACTTGAATCATTTCCAATCAAAATTATCCGTATTTATGGTCGGTATTACTCGAAGGACATACTTTGATGATATATGTAAAAAGAAATAGATATACCCCATATATCTCCCTAAGCTTAGAATCACAGTCCGTATTCGTCTACATTTAACCGGATGCACATGCTTTGAGAAGAGCCCAAGTTGAAATGCAGTATTAATATAAAAGTTCTTTGAGAAGTTTTCAGGACTTCGTTAATGCGAGACAACGTTGTAATGGCTAATTAAAATTCACAGAGACTGGAGTAATTTCTTCACCTGATCAGTAGTTAACGGAATGCCGTTGCTATTTTGTATTGAATTGATAATCTTTGCGCGAACCTGGAGCGCGTATCGAGCTTTAGTGACTTAGGAGTCATCCTTGGCTTCAAACTTAGATTTAGCTTTTTTACTCAGACGTCTGTTGACAAAGCTACAGCTCTTCTGGGTTGCACTGAAAAGTGTTTTGAAGAGTTCGACGAATACTGCGAGAAGGTTATATGTATCCATGGCTGGACCAAACCTAAAATATGCAGTTGTGATTTGGATACTAAACTATGGATGCTATGTAGATCTTCTTGAGTCCGTTCAAAAGCAATTTCTACGTTGGCTTGACTTGGCTTGCGATTCACTGTCAGTGTCAGTGTCGCTACCCCCCACGAGAATAATTCGATACTTATTGATTTACTGCCGGTTTAAAAAAATTAAGGAAATATTGGGCATGGTATTTAAGGTCAAATAAATGAAGGGCGATATATTTGCCCCGGCATTGTTCAATCAAGTTTCTTTTAATGTTCTCTCTTCGAGGCTCTCACACTGTCGTAGCGATTGTCTTCTGTATAATGCATTTCGGGTCTTATCTGTAATGATAAATGGGATTTATAACATTTTAGAATTGTTTTTCATTTCCTATAGTGCAATAAAAAAAAAAACAAAAACATTATAGTCGAGCAATGCCAACTATTACATACCCTACACCACAGTACACATTATTTTCACGCAAAGCGATAATTGTCGTGAAAGCTTGCATACTGGTAGGTTAGATTTTCTCTTCATATAAGAATTTGTGTTTCGTGGTAGCGCCTATACATGTTGGGGTCCAAAAAATCTACATCTATGTGATCCAAATTCACTAGTGTTAATTTTATGGTTGAAACGTTACTACGGATTAATGTTCATCATAAAGTATTAATCCTTTTTCCGAACGGATTACTACTCAGGGGACGTTTGATATGGAGCGGGGCCAAGAAGTTGATCTGTGTGGTTCTAATTATGTCCACATAATTTTTTTATTTAATTATTATCATAAATAAATTTTCATTACAAAAATATTAACAGGTACGCGATTTAGGCATACCTGGTGGTATCCAAAAAATAGACCTACGTGGGCCAAATTCAGTAAGGTAGATTTCTTTGTCAATTTACTATTGTGAGCTCTTTACCATATAAAGCATCCATTTCTGTAAGAACCGTTATACGAGTGAGGTTTCAAAAAATTCCCCCTGCCGGTCCAAAGTTTTCATACGAATTTAAAATGCCGAAATACTACTACTTAGCCGCTTTTGCTGAGCATTTTTGAAAATTTTAAATTTTGCCGCACATAACGACTCTTCACAATAGGACGCTGTATGGGAAGTGGTCGATGAACGTAGATCGATCTAAACCATTTTCAATAGGGCTTTTCCTTGGCTCCAAACACATCACTGTATCAAATTTCATCAAAGTATCTCAAAAATTGCGATCTGTAGCTTGAATACAAAATTACATGGACAGACATCAGACGGCCGAACGGACAGACAGGCTTAAATCAATTCAGATTATGATTTTGAATAGATCGGTAAAATAGAAGGGGGGTCCATTTTAAGCCCTTCTGCGTGTTATATACATCCGCACTAACTTCATATACCCTACACAACAAATGGTGTGGGGTGTAATTGTGTTGAGTAGACAGTTCAAACTTTAAGAAAAATTAAACGAGTGCTTGCTTGTTTTTACGCAATGCATTAGCTTTGAGACCTGATGAGTTTAATGCATAGCCCTTTATAATGAAGCAGCTTTTAATTGCTAATCGTAATGTCAGCAGCTAAGAATGTTTCGTAAATAAATAAATAAATAAATAAATAAAAAAGTTGTGATAAATTATTGTAATTTCCTTTTATTGGGTAGTTTGCGAATGCCTTCGCGGTTGAAATCTCTTGGTTCGGAGCTGAAGTAGTCATCGCGTATTTTCGTCTATTTTCAAATTCGCTGAGCTCTTGATGTGACAATTACGACTGCATTGAATCTGGACCAATGTTAATCAGAAGGGGTCAAGTCTGGAGAATATGTCGCAATTGGGAGATGTTTTCAGGCCAAGTTGAAGATGACTTTCTCGCAGTGACGACTACAATTTTTCATACGTAATCTCACAAACTATTTTCTGAATGCTTGATAGTTAACTGCGTCTTCATTCGAAGTCGAAGTTCAGTTGCATTTTTTCCAAAACAAAAAAAAAAAGCGCAGTATCCCAAACGACATCCATGCCTTTATACTTAAAGATACATCGAACGACAGCTTATGTTGTACAAGCACCAACGTTCACAGTACTCATTGCCCAAAATTTTGGTAAAACTATGTGCCTCATGCTGTATGAAGCAATCAATCTCAAGTGACGGAATTTATTTCTACACCTAATATTTTTGTATTATTATTAGGTTTTACCTATCTTTCGCTTAATTTGTTCATAACGGCTATGCTTCTGGCAGGATTACTTCCCTTAAGCAAAATTCGCTTTTTTCTTAATTCTTCAGCTATTTATTTTCCCTTTTTTTAAGTGTTTCTTTTTTTCACGAAATTTAAATCATAAAACTTTTAAGTTATTTGGAGTGCGTGTGTGATGTGATTTCTTAAATATTAAAATTAGTTCCGTTTAATTCCTCGGTGGAGGACATATTTGCAATCGATAATGGTTGCATTGAATCTTAAAATTTTCTATCGAGTAATCAATTTATGATATCCTTATAAGAAATCAAATTGAAATCGTAAGATGGAAAGAGAGAGAATTTAAGTGAAAACCAAGTAAAACGAAATAAAAAAATTTCTGCTAATTTAATAAAGTTTTAATGAGGTCCTTTTAATCGAATGAAATTATTCTTTTGAAATGAAAGGATGAACGCATTGGCACACTGTTTGTGGTATGTAAATGGAAAACTTTGTGGCGTTTCCTTGCAACAAAGCTCAGGCAACGTTTTCTTTTCGCCCTTTAACTTCTTGTTCTTGTGTTAGTCTGTTAAAGTCATTCATTATGTTCCATCACTGTGCGACGCTTCTGGGATTTCTGAATGAATAACTGAACCAAGTGATTTTCACGAGCATTTTTTGTGATCAGCTTTCTACCATTCAGAGGATTCTGCAGAGAACGAAATGAGTGGTAGCTGGGCAGGGTAAGATCTTAACAAGAGGCAACACTGAGATGTCCAAACTTTTGCGCACTAATCGCCTTTAATTTTGGCAACAAAGATTGGAGACAATTGCCTGGCCAGCTTGAAGTAGTTTATTGTGCCCGATTTCCTACCAATCCCATCAAAGACATTCTACTTTAAGTGGTGCCCATCCATGCCATTTTATTCATCCTGGATCATGACGTTACTATCGAACGTTATGAACGTTTTTTTTCAAAAATGGGTCGATTCCGTTTCGTTCCAGTAGTAATTTGCGTTTTCAATCTTCACTCATATGGTAACCAAGTATGCCTTTGTAACTATTCTTCCGAACTCTTTTTTTAAATCTCTAAAGAATATCATGGACTCTGTCCAAGTTTCTAAATCGAATCTCGCAGTCTTTTCTTCAAAATTACTTATGGTCTTTTGTCTTTTATTAGCCTAACTTTTGTGGTTTGACAGGATTTTTGGTATCGAAGTTATGTGACTCTAAAGGTATTTATTAGGAAAAACGCCATGGAGTTTTTCCTTTACCCTTATAAAATGTAAGTAAAAATATGCCATCCTTTAATTTATATTAAGTTTACCGTTACTATTGAAACGGAATTATATAAATTTGTTATAATAGATCTACGCATACATGTACATGAAAGCAATTATTCTTGTTCTTAATCATAAACGTTCATTTCGTTTCGCAATTCCGATCCAAAGTAAGCTATAAAAGAAAGAGCTATAAAAAAAAAAGACGTCGTCCATCATTTTCAGAATTAATGTGTGTTCTATGGTTTCAAAAGAACTTAAATCGCAACGAGGACTTTTGACATTCTAATGCTTAGATAAGTGCAATTCATGCTTTGCACAACTGCTCGGAGCACTGGGTGGCCTCTTCTTGCAATTATCAATTAGCAGCGTTTTTGACTTTTTCTAGTGTTGGTGGTTTTCAATTACACACTTCTCATGCACACGCATACATACTTGCACCCATTTGGAAAAAAGCTTTAAGAATAATATATTGAACACAGGGGGGGGGGGGAGGGGAAGGGGGGGGGGGGGTTGTTGCTTAGTAACCCCATATTGGCCTAGTTGCTATTATTATTGTATTTCTTGTTGTTGTTCTTTTTCTCACCCTCGCTCATTCATAGCACTTGATTTCATCGCTTTAATTAAAAACAAGTAAGAAAATTCCACTCGTCTTAGGGTGAACGTTGAATATCAATCATCGCAAACTTAAGAGCTGTAACTCTCTTCTGAAACACGGACATGATTCTCAAATCGATGTAAGTACAAAAATTGCCACCCGCACTAGTATTGATTGAGACAGAAGACGATGCGAAGAGGATCAACCATGGTTTTCAAATGGTTTTCATTTTCTTAAACGGCTTATTTTTTCTCTACAATATAGTGACAATAAATCAATCTTTAAACAGATTTGCAATAGAAAATGGAAAGCAAGTTGTTTGCATGCATAACTGTTGGATTTTGTTTGCGTTCATATATATACATATACATATATATATATACATATATATATATATATATATATATATATATATATATATATATATATATATATATATATATATATATATATATATATATATATATATATATATATATATATATATATATATATATATATATATATACATATATATATATATATATATATATATATATATATATATATATATATATATATATATAAGAATTTTTAAATGTATAAAATTTACTGGCGTGAAGTTAGCCCGCTGTGTGTATAGCCCACATTTTAGCAAAGACGAAAGAAACACTTCGTTGACACGGGTCATGGCTAAGGTAATTGAGAATTGCACGATATTGAAAGAGTAGAAAATGATGAAAAAATCTAAAAAAAAATAGAAAATACAAGCATAAATAAAAAACGATATCATACCTGGTGTTATAAAAAATTAAAAAAAAAGAAAAAATGCATTGCTACTACTTATCTTATAGTGTGTATGTATACCAATGACGAAAGAAATGTACAATGTGCAAAGTGTGTTATGAAAAGTTTATATGTAAAGGTTGATGTAAAGGCAAAAGTAAACATTTTCAGCAAAGACACAATCCGGGCGGGCTATGTTCGCTTCGATGAAATTTCTTGTAATTAATTTAATGTTTCATTTAGTGTTACATATCTATGGAGAGACCATACATTGGGAGACGAGTTTGGCGGTGATAGGTTTTAGGTCCTAATAAAACATAACAAAATCCTGCAGTTGGTTAAATTTGAGAACAATATTTATAAACTAACTCACTAGCGGTCCACTAGTGGTATTTAGGTGTTATATTTGCTGATGTGGGGATATGTGCAACAACCGAAAGGACTTCGGATAGACTTTTGTTTTGTTGTATCACTCGATTCAGAATCATTTTCAAAATAGATTTAAGTCTTTCTGTCCAGCTATCCATCTGTTTAGCTTACATCCGTGCATGGACCTTTTGCTCAATGTACACGTTTGAAACTGTAAAATTCGTACGCTGACATGCTTTGGCTTGAAATCGAACGGTATTGAAAACAGATTGCGATTAGACACTTATTCTCAAAAAGTTGCTATAGGAGAAAAAATTTTTAGTTTTATACCCGTCATATATTCACTTTGTCCCTTCGCTTGCAAAATCTAGAGCTAAATTCTGAATCGATTTAGGCATGTCCATCTGTCCGTTTCCCTATCCGTGTAATATTTGCGGCAAACATTTGGCTTCAAATTTAGCAAAAACACTGAAAATCCTTGCACCTTGGTTGGTACTGAAAATGGATAAAATCGGTCACGGAACTGGGGGCCTCTAAGCTTTGTGGGGTTTTTGGGCATTAGTTATAAACTACAATGAGCAAACCGTGAAAATTGCTTCTTAATGGAAAAAATCGGTCATACTCATCCAGTACTATAGAGTAAAAAATCTTGTTTTTTTCCATTTTCGTCTTATTTAGGAGCAACTTTATATACCTACATACATTTATATATATATATATATATTACAATTTTCTTATTTGTCACTATTTACCGACAAATAGCGGTCGAAAATTGTAGTTTGGCGTACTAAACGAACGTGGGTCTGGACCATTTTGTCAATTCGACCTGTAAAAGGTGTTTCCACCAAAAATAAGGCTTTACATGGCTACAAGATGCAGTTTTTGATATTTTATGAGGGAGATAGGCAGATAAGGGCTTGCTTCAGACGAAGTAGTACAGCCGTAAAGTCGCACAGCAAAGCTTGTCACTTCTTTTATTTGAGTTTTTAGTAATTGCAGATATGTTTGCAGGCGGATTGTGACTACTTTCAAAGCTTATTTGTATCTCTTAATGGACGTCGATGACTGAATCTCGCTAACTCATATATGAATATTTTGCGTGACATGTAAAAATGTTCCACATAAGTGGAATTCAAAATGCTCAAATTATTTAAATGATTATTGCGAACGTTTGCAATAAGTTTTTAGATTAATATTTACATAACTGCTTAATATTAATTAGAAATTATTTCAATGTTGCTCGAGTCTTGTCTTGTCTTGTACCTCTAAGACATGGTAGATGTAAAATGAATGAACACATTTTCAAATCTCTGGTCCGTGAATTTAAGTGAAATATCACTCAATAAGTATCCGTTATAGTTATTTAGTGAAGCTAAACGGCAAAAAGTTATTTTAATGCGATAAAGGCATAACATTTATCGATTCGGCATACACCAAATAGACTGCGGCCACTTCCATCCCCCCCTATTTCTGTATAGCCCCTTACTTCTTTCTGGCGGCCATGGTGTTCGAAGCAGGAAGTGACAGATGCCGCTAAGTTCGCTGATAGGAAAATATTTCTGAGAAATGCTACACAGTTGCACAGACAGACAGACGGACATGCTTAGGCGCATTGCAAACTCGAAACTGGCCAATAATTTGTATACTTCATGGGGTTTTTGCTCCAAAATTAAATTTTCGTACAATATGCGGCAGCCAATATTGGGCAGGCATGGTCATTTTTTTCCTTTTTTGTATAGGTACTACAGCATCGCCCATAGAATAAGCATTTAATTTTTTATACATTTATCTGCTATAGTTCATGAGTAATGATCAAAAACCAATTTTTTATTCCTTTTGAAAAACAGAGATGTTGTCAGTTTACGTGGTACAGTGGGCATGTCCTTTCACGGATTTGGCCCATTTTTAATAAGATCCTGGGTGCAAGAACTTCCAATGTTTTTGTCGAATTTGAAGTGTATAGTTGCATTTTTACGGCCAGGAGAATGCTTAAAACAGACATTATGAAGACGGACAGACGGACATGCTTAAATCAATTTAGAATTTGATACTGATCAAGAAGATGGTCTCTGGTGGATGGTGGGGTCTCTGATGTTTCCTTTTGGACGTCGCAAATGTTTTGACAAAATGAATATACCCCTCATACTTCGGTAATGGGCATAAAAAAAATATATATATGTATTTTTAGTTTGTATGAACAAATGGGTATGTTACAAATGGGTCTCAGTATAATGTTAATCCAACGATTTGCATGACGATAAAATATATCAGACTGTTCCAACAAAGTTAAATAACAAGGAAACACATGTTGTTCGACATATTCTAACGACCTTCTTCTTATTGTTCAAGGGAAAACATGTGTAGAAAGAAAAGTGTCGCCATTGACTTCTTTACCCTAATAAGAGTAGGATTGTCGGTAAATGATGAAATTATGCGTTGCCGCTAATACCTACAAAGTATTGCAAGCCACATATCGGGGATGCTATCTATAAATTTCATATTGTATATCGAAATTGATGAAAGTAGTGTACATTAATGCACGCACATATCTCAACATGCAGTAGAATGATAGTCATTTTTTGACGATTTTTCTCGTTTTTCCCCACGCTCTCGAACAGAGTGGGTTTTAAAAGATCGCCGACAAAGCGAACGTTTATCCTCTATTGCTTTATTTATCGTTGCGGTGACGAAGTTTTGTGACTTAAAATTTGCAGAGTAAGTGCTTTTTAAGCAACGTGCTTATAAACACATATAGACTTTTAATGAATATTTTAAGGACTCTTATGAGCCTGCGACCCTTTTTGGGCGATACCTTGTACTTTGATGGCGTGAACGGCTGGGTAAAGATATAAATATACATGTTGTATTTATCTAATTGAAGCATGTTAGGGTATCAAAGAGTCTCAAGGTGATACTATCCAAACAGGTTATGTCAATCTGTAGAATAAGTGCATAGATCGGGATGAAAAGATCGCATCTAAGCATCGAGTGCAAGCGCTTTACAACTTTTTTTTACAAATTAGTTTCATCTTGATATGACAATGCGATCGTTTTATGTTAGTAAATGTAAATGCTATATACATATGCGTTAACATGCATGTATGCATATTTGATGACATATGCTCTGTTGATGGCAGCAATTATGATAACTATGCCTATAAATCACTCTGTCAAGAACATGTGGACATGGAGGTGTTTCTTACAGGATTTACGCGAATGTGTCATATTTCGTGTTTTGTTTGAAAGACAAACATATACACACGCACATTAGCGAACATTTACAAATGTACGCTTATGCATTAGCAGACGATGGGTGTTACTCTTGCAAATGATGGCAGATGATTTTTTAAGAAAACGCATTGACGAATAGCATATAATTTATCCCTATGTAAAATGAAACGGAAAAATAAATAAAAGAATAAAAAAAGAAAAAATTTTGAATACTCTATTAAATAAGTTTCGATGGTTGTTCTTGACTAATCAAACTAATTTAATGACTTACATCTGTCAGAATAACAGTTGACACTTTATCGATTGAACATATTTTTGTTGTTAAAAGGAAAAGATTTTATTTGCTTTAAACGTGCTACGTGTGTGTGTGTGTGTGTTTGTCTGTGTGTGACTGGGAAAGGGATGGGGGTGGGATTGGTAGGCGAGCTAGAGGTAGCAATCTTCTAAAAATGTAAGTGAGCCGCACCAATAAAGCCCCTGGCACCTACGTACCAAACCCACCCTACAGATACACATTTCTTCTACTTCTTCTCTCCACGCCATGCCTTTCCAAACGTCGCAGCCCTTGGAGGACTTTTCGCGCAAACGTATCCAAGATGGTGCAGACATCTGTACTTCGAATCATATCCAGCAGTTGTTCACTAGCTTTCTTTTCACGCCGACCGCTGTATCGACGCAGCTCGGACATTTTGGTGAGCCTGATAATGCTCGAAATTGTAAGATACTAATTTACCTCTCCTGTGATCCTTCGATCTGCCGTTACGATAAGGTGAACAATCATCTTACTTTTGTTGTTCGTGCCTGCGTTCCATTTCCTCTGGCAAAATATCAATTGGCATAGTACCTGCGATTCCGAACAGTTTCGGCTTTACAACGCTAAGGCGCGACATTGTGGCTAAGTTCCGCTATACCGATTTTACGACAAGTGCGCCAGCTTGCACACTCGATGAACGAGGTTATTATATTATTTCTGGCCACTTTTGACCTTCCGTATATTTGAGCGTTCAGGATGATTGTCCGGGGAAATTCCCGATTCATGTTCTATACATATAAATACAAGTTAAGGCGTTTAATGACTACGACGATGATGATGATGATGATGAAGAACGACGAAGAATATCATATAAGGGTACAAAAAGTATGAACACTAATATGTACAAGAGTACATACATAATCTTGTTAACAATAACCTAACTGCCTACATATGTAGGCGGTAAATCAACACAGCTTAACACTTAACCTTTTAATGCATCCGCAAATTATTACATCAACCCATGTATGCAAACAATTGCATGTAGAAAATGCTGTGAGTCAACCCGCATCATACTCAGTAAATTCATACGCAGCAGCAAAAGTATTCTATTGCGGATGTAAACTATGTCTCTTGCACACATACACATATGTATATTTAAAGGTGTTAGTATTATTAATTTCCTTATTTTATATTAGCTTTGCTGTTGATATATTTACCGTTGCATGCGCAGCCTTTTATAATCGCTACGAGAACGTACATAATAAACTTGTTACTCAGAATATTGCAGAAATATATTTTGCAAAAAACAATAATAATATATTTTATTTATTTATTTACTTATTTACATATCTGCAGAATTCACCTAAAGAATTAAAATTTAAAGTAGAAGAGAAGAACCTGAGTACTACGAAATCTATATACGCAGGATGGAACAAGGGGAAAGAGCATAATAGTAACAAGTTAGAAAATTATTTGGCTTTGTCGAATCTTTGATACCCATCGTCTTGAAAAAGAGAGAAAAAATAAACCTGGACGCCTCATAACATTGGGTGGGTGTGACTGATTTTATCGATTTCTGTACAATGTAGGCGGAAATGTTTGCCATATGTCCATTGTTACTTGTGTGTAATGAGCAAAAAGCCTAGGACGCAAAAGTGTTCTTCATTTCTGTTGCACAATAGGTGTGTGCTTCAACTGTTTGGGCCCATTCTTTATATGGACCTGTCTGCAAGAACTTTCAATGGTTTTGCCAAATTTGAAACCGTTAACTTCATTTTCGCAGCCAGGAGAATGATAATACACGAAAGGACAAACTGACAGATGGATAGACGGACATGTTTAAAACGATTTACAATTTGGTGCCGATCGAGCATATATATATATGTATACCTTACGGGATCTCAGAAGCGTCCTTCTAATAATAATAATTATCCAATCTTTCACAGCATCCATTGGACCAGATAAAGGATGCAGAACGAGCCAAAATTGAAGAACAATCTCGCGATCCTCACATCTTCTTAGTGAAGAATGATAATTCTCATTGTGCGATCAAAAGTTTGAAAAAAAAACAATGGCTTCTCTGATCTTAATCTTTACCGGGATTGATTGGATTCGATAAGTAATGCATTCACAGCAAATTACAAAAAATCTTGTCAAACATATCACTAGCATAAAACAATACACATTCCAAAAAAAAATGTTCTTCCATCTCCCGTACTTGTTCCATCAAATTTATACGATAAAAAGACTGTAAAAAATGTTAAAAGGATTTATGGTTATGTTGTACATGACGAACAACATTAACAAGGTCCAGCCCAGGAACGGTAAGGACGGTAAGGAAAAGATATTTTTAATTGTTTCAAAACTGGAATCAAAAATAGAATCCGATATAAATTCTACCTTTTTTGAAATCTATCGAGAGTTCAATATTTTCTGTCTTTGTGAAGCTCACGAGCACCACGAGCGCGGCATCACCTTGTCGGCTAAAATCTAATGTCGCATGAAACATTTGTTGAGCAATCGCGAAAACCTACACCAAATGTTTACTGCGATAGACTTAATTGATAATAATTTAATAAATAAGTTTTGGTAATGAAGTTTTCTCCGAAAAAGCTATAAAAATGATGACATTCATAATATTACTCTTACTTTGACGATATACTACAATAAAGCACACTTATAGTTGATTTCAATTAGTGCGTGTTGTCTAGCTGTCTTACTAAAGCTGATGGCGAGAGAGAGAGAGAGAGAGAGAGAGTAGAAAGAACTTTTTCTAAATGTATTTTGTAGATGCTACTGCGTATAAATTGTGAATTTATTAAAAGACATTTATATGAAAGCCTTTAATCAAACACAAGGTGTATTTTTAATGATTATAGAGGCGAACGCGTGCCATATGTGGTATAGCGAAAAATTTGACAAAAAAACAACACATCCGGTAACAGGAAAAAATATACGCTATGTCCTATTATCTCTGTTCCTTTCTCAATATTTTTGTCGCTCTCTCCCTCTCTCTATGTATGTGACTATTGTTTAAAACTACCGATTATTAAATACGTAGATTTACGTGTAAACATTAGGGAGGAGGGGGAACAAAACAACTGCTGGAATCTGATATTGAAAAGATGTTAAAAGATTTACTTTAGAAATTGTTTGGCATGAGCGACAAATGCGAACGTTATGCATGCAAGTGAAGGCATCCATCCATCCATCCATCCATCCATCCATCCATCTATTCATTTGTTCATTCATTTATTCATATCCGGCATGTGCAGAAAAAGAAGAAAAGAAGAAACGAAAAAAAAAAAAAAAAGAATAACAACATAAAATACACACAAGCTCTGTTCTTAATGCCACAAAGAGCATGTGAAAACACTGCACTACCGATAAGATTGAAATCAGATAGACGCGGATATATGAATATAAAAAAAAAAAAAAAAAAAAAAAAAAAAAAAAAAAAAAAAACCCGACGTGGTTTGGTTCCTATCAGAAAGGAACAAATACACCGATATACTGTGCAACGTGAAGGTGGATTTTTAATTTTTAAATGAGGGTTAATTGTTTTTTGCGTTCTGTGTGTGTTTTCAGAGTATTATGAGTGCATTTGATGATGAGTTATGATTTAAAACACTGCTCGATAATTTAAGATAAAGACTTGAAGTAGAGGATTTACGAAATTTCATCATCGTGAAGAAAAAGGGGGTGGATTTTTACTTCCAAAGAACAAAAAAAAAAAAAAAAAAAAAAAAAAAAACGGAACTAAACCGGCACGCGTCTGTATCTGTTAAAGGATTCATCTCAAGTGTAGTATCGAAGAAACATCTGTCAACTATCTTAGCATGATTCACGCATCACTGTTCCCTTTGTTTATCGACATAAAATATACTCAGCGTGCAAAACCATAGAAAATCATCCCGAAATATGGTTAAAAACAAATTCTTTTTCATTTCAATAAAATTTTATTACTATTTAACGTTAATTTATGGCTCATGATGTCCTTTCTGTTATTTGTCACACATGCAGAAAGACACGCACATTCACATTGCGAAAGCAATTTGCAGTCAATGAAATTATATATAAAAGAATCCTTTCGATCATTTCATTCATGCTTTACACAAAGCAGTCACACCATTAAAGCATACGCATTAACATTGCTTCACTCAATGAATGTATGCTGGAAAAATGCAGTCCCGGCTCATTCTGAGATGCGCAGCTTATAGCTTGTAGGTAAGCGTTCACAGGGAATTTATAAAATCTTAATGCAAATGTAAAATCAACAACAGCAATAATGCATAATGATTGCAACAAACGCATTTTTTTATTAATAAATAAATTTAATGTCGTACATAAATATAAATAAAAATGATATAAATTAAATGATACGAAAACTCAATTATGGACACGAGCGTTGCCAAAGTCAGCAGAGCATAATGCCGAAGCAGATGTTTATTGAAATCTTCATTTCTTTGTTTATAGCGATCGGTATGTATATTAATATACCTTCAAGTGCACGTATATATATTTGGCATCTCTTAAGCAGATAAAGCAATTTGTCTATTTTTTGAAAAGTCAATTGAAATTCTTTTTTTTTTTTCCTTCTTTTTCTCTTTTTCTTAAGAATTTACATGAAGATCTGGTCTGATTTTCCATTTACACCAAGTGCTGCATATGCTGCACAATTTAACTCGAGTCATAATAAGTTCCTTTGAATGCCTATCGACGATAAATGAAAATACAATAATAATCATTGCAATGAATAATGATAATAAGAACAATTACAAAAATTAATGTAATTTCCACCCGATGCACTTAAGAGGCTTCTAAATAGTTTAAAGAAGCAGGAAAAACAAAAAAAAAAAAAAAAAAAATTAAAGAAGAAGTGATACGCTCGCTATACACGCTACTGCTTAAACACTTTGCTTCTTTTATTTAGAAAACTATTGACTACACATTAACTATATCTTTGTGATTAAGGTGAACCCAGAAAACGAATTCCGTTTAAAATTACGAGCAAATGAAAAGAAACAAATAAGAAAATTATATTCGATCACTCTTATTCTAGAGAGAGACAAAATAAGTAAAAGAAAAAACTAAATTTTCATGGTGGCGTGTAGACGCTGCAGGCGTGTCCTTGGAAAAGCTAAAGTCGATTCTAAATTGTTTTGCAAATTCGTAGGCGATCCATTCACTTACGCTAACGGGCGAATGTTTACCACATATACTACACAATTGCGCAGACGGACAGACGGACATGCTTAAATCGTTTTAGAATTTGATGCTGATAAAGAATATATACACCTTATGGTGTCTCTAATGCTTGCTTCTGGGCGTTGCAAACGTTTTGACTGAATGAATGAAACAAAAAAAATGATATCACAATACAACAGGCGACGAAAGAAGAGAATATTCTACCCGATTAATACCGTTTGAAAAGTGAAAGTAACGAAGTTAAATTCCATATAGTTACTTGTACTTGACGAGTTCAGTTTTGGCTTAACATTGAAGATGATCTATAACCTGCTAAAAGTTCATAAAAGCTCTACTAAGCACATGCTTTCAATTTCTGCTTAGTAAAAGATTTTTTCTTTTGAGAATATTTGTCCGTAAATGGATAGAAACAAAACTTACTAATATAAACGGAATCCAGCAGCAACATCAGTAGGACGATGATCACAAACGTATTGCTATGTTGGAGACACATTAACACGTTTCTCCCTTTATGCTCCCCCTAGGTTGAAGGAATAATTTTCAAATTCGTTTCCTCTTTTCCGTTTATGAGTACGAAACTGTACGCAATCTAGTTTCACATTGCTAGCATTAATCGTACTGACGTCAATGCGATAAATAAAATGAAAGCGAGTCAGAGAACTTTTGATAAAATTTCTTGATAAGAACTTATAGCTAAGTGAAACTGTCAATATTGTTAAAGGCCAAGATACTAAAAAGTGAATTCAGTTTACGTAGATATGAAAGGTATTTACAATGAATAGTGCAATGGTTGGTAGAACCTTTAATATGATATGATCAGTCATTATAGAAAATAAAGAAAAAAAAGTTAGCAGTAAATAATACGTTATTAGTAATTAGTGATAATTACGTACAGTGCGAAGATGTTTCTGCTCATTTTTTAACTAGAATGCTCGTTTCTGTTGCACTGTAATAATCCAAAACAAATAAGAACACTATACTGGGCCAAGGGTTACCATTCATGAATATCCAGCACCACTTTGTTTAATACAATTGCTCATATAACGACTCTCCAAGATAAGGTGTTGTAAGGAGGGGGATGGGGTCGAAAAAGTGGCCCGATTCGACCCATTTTCGATATCGTTCGTCCTTGGATCAAAACACGTCATCAATATATCCTAAAGATTGCAGTCTGTAGGTTGAACACAAGAAAAGAAGACGAACATGTAAACAGGTAATTTACAGACTAACAGCCTACGATCAACTCTATCGAAAGCTTTGGAAAAGTCCGTGAAAATAACGTCAGTTCGTTTGGAATCGGAAAATGCTTTGTAGATTGGGTTATAAAACTACCGAAGATTAGTGGCAGTCGATCTGTCTTTTAAAAAACCGCGCTAGTAGCGCGATACAATTGACTCTGGAGCACCGTTGCAAGCCTTTTTGTTACCAGTGATTCAAATAATTTCCGAGGCCCATTTTTATAAAGGGGAAAAATAAAACTACTGTTCCAAATCGATGGGATATGAACCTTTTTTCAAATAAACATTAAAAGTATGTGTAAGGGAGAGAGCATAGGAAATCAGCACTATGTTGGAGAATAGGAGATGGAACATCATCAGGACAAGGGTAGTTAGAAGTTTTCAAAGTTGACAGCACTATAAATATTTCTTCTTCAGAGAAGAACATGATAGATGGAATAAATATCAAAGGAACTTATCGAATGCTGGTAATTATCAGACGAAATATTTGAACATTGATAGACTGCACCAAAAAAATCTGCAAAAAGGTCACTTATCACAGACGCATCGGATGATTCGAAATTTTTTAAGCTCATAACGGAAGGAAATGTTTCCACCTTTCGTTTAGAATTTACGAATTTCAAGAAGTCCTTACCCTTTTTAAGAAGTCTGCGCCTGGTTGCATTAATAAAATTGGAATAGCAAGTTGCTTTCAGGACACCATAATCGCGGCTAGCGCTAGGGTATAACGTATAATCACTGCTCGAACCAGTACGACTACATTTTTTAAATAACCTATGTTTTTTGTTACGGACCATCCGTAAATGCTTGGTATACCAATTAGGAGCAACCTAGGTGTGACAAGACTTAAATGATACCGAAACGGAAATTTTGGAAAAAAGCTGACTGTAAATAAATTGTTTTAGAAAATAAGCACTGATCACTAACAATCACTTGATTACTCGGTCCATTGCCAGCTAGACTACTTACGGCCAACAACGTCGACGGATGATGACTATCCTCAGGCGAAACAAAGGCATCATTTCGATAAAAAGATATATTAGTATCCCAGTGGAAAATTAAGTCAAGCAGCTTATTATCCATATCAGAGATGTTGTTAAGCTGAAAAAGACCTAATCAAACCTAATATCAAAAGGGAATATAACAACCAAGGCCGTCGTTAAGAACCCACGAAAGATTGAACAGATTAAAATCGCCTCGCATTATCGACTTATCACTGGGTTTGAAGCGACAAATAATAATTTTGATCAAAGACATGTGCAAGACTTCCATTGAATAGCCCCGGCTTAAGCCAGGTTCCTGTAAATTCTACAAACTCTACAAAAATTCTAAAGTTTTGCCGCCATAATGCGTTCGAATAGGACCGTCGGAACAATAATTTTGAAAGAAGCATTATCTCTCTCACATGCTAAACCGAACGTCAAAACATTACATTTGTTCGCATCTTCCTCTGAGAACTTATTAGATTATAATCGTGATATAAAAATAGAATTCCTAGCAGGTCAACGGCGGTCCGTTTTGTAGAGTTTGGTAGCACCTGCATGGTAGACGCACAATTCTTCATCAGCTCGTTGGCGTACGGCTACAGAGGCAGTATCAGCATCCTGAGAATTATCCAGCTTTCCCGAACTCCCACTAACTATAACGGAGCCTGCGCGACCATCACTGGCCATTGCAACCTGTGTGACTGCAACTAGTTCATTGCGATTGCCAGCTTTGCGATTGTTATTCTTCAAAGCAGCGTCAAAACCAACAATATCCCCACTTGCCGACCCAGGCAAGTAAGCTATATTTAAAGACTCAGCAGATGGAGAAAGAAGACCACATCTGACACCACCATGACCGATCGAGTGTCCTTAAACACGAAAGGGTAGCCGGCGATCGACGGAGGAACCGAAGCACACCCTGAAGGCGTAGGAGCTGGAGTGTGGAAAATGGATACCATAGGCTCGTTAACCGACGCATGGTTCGTTGACTTAACAGTCAAGTCACCATCTCCAGCCTGATTAGCATCCTTGCTTTTCTCCAACGGTGAGGATGCATCTAGTTACTTACACCTGTTGAAGGCTCTATTCAACTTTCCAAAGACACCAGTTAACTCACTGAAGCGTTTCTTAATTTTGCAAAACGCCGCCGTTTGCACAAGTAACGAGTGAAGGTTTATAACTCTCAGCCTGCAGCTCTCAGATGACCACGACAAATCTTTTGCTTTGTCCATAATCATATCACACATCCGGCCATCAAAATCTGTATATTTGTGGTGCATCGGAAGGTCGCAATAGTGACATACCACATACTTTTCATCCAAGTTCTTTATTTTGCAGGTAGGATGTGTTCAATAGATGTAAACACACCCGGATCCGATGTCGTTGAAAAGGTAATTTGTTACCAAAGTTTCACTATTCGTGTATTTGTGACGATGAGAAATTCGTATTTTTCAATTGACATCGAGTACTGCGCCACTGCCTAGTATAACCCGGTAACAGTTGTCACTTTACAAAAAAGAAAAAAAACAAAATATGTCAGTTCCACAATTTCTCCTAGGAGATGTGATTGCTGACAATTTCATGCACGAAATTACTCAGCTGATGTTTACTAAAACGAAAGTACGGGAGCGTCCTTTGAGATACACAACGTCAAAATGCTATGAAACACTTTAACTTTGCCAGTATCGCAATTTATATAAAAACTGAGATACTTGACTGATTATTGCTTGTACTTTTTCGAAGTGTACCGACGAAGCATAAACTAATTGTAAAAGTACCGCAAAATATCGCGAAAACTTGGTGCAATCGAAAACAAGGCGCTCTCTCTAACGAAAAAATTTTTGTTGCTTCTAATAAAAAAAAAAAAAAAAAAAATTATTACCTCCGATGCGATTGCGGCGAACTCAATTGCCGCTAATGCCTCGCTTAATAACGCTTGCATTGCTTATATTGTTGCAAAACTTTGTTAAATTCGTGAAGTTGCTCTATGTTAATGAGCAAGAGATTTATAATAATGCCTTTCCCAAGAACTTACTTAAATATGGTCCTTTACCTAATTGCTGCAAAGTTGCAGAAGTTATGCGTATTCATAATTTTGATCATGAATCTAATTGTCGTGTGCCTGCGGACACGGTCCGTCTAAATTTTTCGGAAAATGTCTTACCCTCCTACATTTGGTGAGAAGGTGTAAATTTCTGTGTTGCAGTGGTGCAAGTGTCGGCGTTTCGGTCACACTGATATAGTATGTTCTCGTCAAAAGCCGCTTTGCCCTTCCTGTGGCGTAAGCCATGAATGTACTTCGGTTTGTCCTCACATTAAAAGATGTATTAACTGTAAGGGTAAACATGCATCAAATTCAAAGATCAGTCCTTATAAAAAAACTGTAAAGTCCGAAAACGACACAGCGGGTCGTCTTAAGCCTCAAGTTTACTCTTTTTCTCAGCGCACTTAAGCTCATCCGAATAATAATTTTTCACTTTCTCTTGAGAACTTGCCTAACTTCTCTCGAGCGAGTTCGCACACCATAGGCAAGCGACCTAGTACTAACACTGCTGTCTCGGTACCAATTAAAAAGATGTTAAATCCTCAGACCGCTATGTCTACTTTACATAAAGAGTCTTCAGTTCTCGAGACTGTACCACGCATTATAAATAATTTTCTTTCAAATCATGAAATGATTATTGATCCTATTAATATCTCCAATCCACCTCAGGTCTCTGAATTTAGACATAAATCACATAGTGTCAAATTTTCTTCTAAATCAAACTCTATTGTTACCTCGCGGTCTTCAAAAGAGCCTCCCTAATCAGCGATCCTCTTCTGGTTCGCACTCTAATTCTCACTCTGTCGGTGATGAAAATAGTTCAACTCAATTGCACTAGCGACCGTAATAAATCCAAACAAATCGAACAATATGTTTATTATAACGACATCTGCGTGGCTTGTCTTTCCAAAGTTTTTGTTAAGTCCCATGATTTATTTTGTAATAAAAATTAGAACGTAGTCAGATTTGATCGTAGCTCCAACTCAACTCATGGTGGTGGTGTCGCGATCCTTGCATCTAATAAACTTTCATTCACCGTCGTCCTTAACTGCTCATATACCCGAGCTCTAAAATATATCAAATCCTCTCTCTTCGGATGGTTTCTTTGATAGCGAACTTCTTAAAGTCTTTTACCAATGATCTGAACCGAAAGTCTTCTAAAAAATTATACCCGCCTAATCCTTGGTGGAGCATCGCGTGCAATTAAGTCGCTGCCAGAGCGAGTCTACTCGTTGTAAATAAATGTAACAGATCTCCTTCTAGAATAAATTTCAAATTTTTGACGGACATATACTCTCAGGCTGGAAAAACGTAAAATTCTATTCTTCTCTCTTTGAATCTAACTATCTAACTATTGTGTGATTTGTTATATGACTTCTTTTTCTATAAGAACATGTTAATTAACTACAATGAAGTTGCCGTATAAAAGTGATCTTGCGCAGATGTTCCTCAAGGACCTGTATTCAGTCCTCTTTATTTTAATTTATATATTAATAAAATTTTCAGCTTCCTTCCTATGAACATCTCAACTTTGGGCTATGCCGATGATCTTGTCATTTTCAATACTATCTCTGATCCAGAATTGTTTAGTTTACAATCTGCTCTTGACACTATCTCCTTTCGTCTTGAGTCTCATCAACTCACACGTTCCGTTAATAAGACTAAGTGCTCCACTTCTCATATATTGTTCCACTATTCCGTTTGTCAAGACGATCGACTTTTTAGGCTTTGTTCTACACTCGAAACTTCCTGCTGGTGTTCACATTACCAAACAATGTTTCCAACATGATAACGTACTGGAATCCGTTTGTGATATTTCATGAGGCTGCGATTCTTTTTGTATGATTAAATTATATCTTCTGAAATTATGCGGAATTCTACCCACATACTAAGCTTAGAACTGGTGAGAAATGTTATGGCTTTATAAGAAAGATTTCGTTTACTCGCCAATTTTTCATCTAATCAAATTCTGTCCAATGAGAATCATCCGGCCTTAGTTTCTATTAACGACCTTTTATCGCTCAATTCCTCTCCTTCCTTTTTCAAAATTTTTGCTAAGATGTTTCATAACTTCACTATTCTAAGAACTAATGTACATGTCTTACTCAAAATTCCTTTTAGCTCCCATTATTTTTAACCAGTAATTAAGTTCTTGCTAGTGTATTATCATAACTCGAACTTGGTTAATACCAAATGGAAACATTTTTCACTTTACTGATAGAAGTTTATTTCTCAAATCATCCATTCAGCAATATATTGGCGGCTGAATGTCTTACGATCTTGGAAGCTGAATAGTCCTTTATGTGCATGCGGGGCTTTCCAATCTCCTGGTCATATTCTATTTGTTTGTCTGAATATTGCCACTTTTATTCGCCATTCCACGCTTCGTAATTGCTCCCCATTTTTTAAAACTTGTCGACAAGGTATGTAAATTTTCACAGCCAAATTGTGAATCTACTCCATTTCACATCATTTTTAGCTTCGCACTTTTCAGTTCTTTCGTATGACACTACTGCATTGCTTCTACTATTACACTGGGACGCTGTTCTCTCTCCACGCTGTTCTATCCCATGTGTGGCGGACGAGTAGTATGCAAAAATTAATAACAAACGGGGGAGAAAAAAAAACATGGCGGACGTATAACACGCAAAATGAACAAGACATTCATTAAATATATATATATATATATATATATATAAAATAAACAAATATTAATAATTATATACCAAAACTGAGCCTAACCTTTTATTAAGGTCCAAAAAACGAACTCTGTGTTCACATTGGCCCTTCTTTACACATCTCAGCGAATCTTCAGTTGTTGCTTTACTGAGTAACAGAAGAACAAGGAGACGACAACTGTTGCAATTATGTTTCTTGATTTTTTCGAAATATCATCTAACTGTATTCCGAAAATTAAGTTTTTGGACCATATGAGATTTTGGTCTTTTCATGTTATTTTTCAATATTTAGGAGATCATTTACACGAATGAGAAAAAAAAAAGAGTGATTTTATGAAAAATTTGCAGGGATTTCTCCTCCCTTCAAAATAAGTGTTTATGAGAATCCGCAGTGCGTTGTGAATACAACGATGGATGATGCAGTTTTGCGATATGGGGCCGAGCGTGAGACTATGCTGAAGAGTAGCATCATATCTTTTTGCGTATTGTGTCCGATTTTTCTTTAATTATGAATTCCATTGGGTCAGTGCTTCTTGGTGGCGATCTCTAACGACGATCTCATTGCCATCACTTGTCACGATCCAGCACCACTTTCACTCGTATTGAGAAGGAAAAGTAACGTTTCTTATAAATTGCATCTCTTGACACAGAACTCGGTCTCCTTTCGAAGTTACGAATGAAAAACAAATGTTGTTTACATTTTTCGGGGACGATATCGTGTTGCGTAACGTTTAAAGATAGTGCCTTCAGCTGAAGAGTGACTTAAGCATTTTTTTTCAATATCCTTAAGTGCTAGTTATGTTCTTTCTCCGTTGGAAAATGGCAAAGAAACTTCACACCATATCCCTAAATTAAGTTTTAGTTAGTAATGAGGCATCGAAAAATTGGTTGGAAATTTCTTATTGCAATACATAACAAAGTATAGAAAATATTATAAAATGTCGCAATAGTCGATTTGTATTTGTGCAACCTTCAGCTAAGAAGATTTGCAAACGATAAATGCGATCCGTACATATCGTACCATTTCTCAGAGGTTTTTTTTTATTCGTTTATTCTTGTCGTAATGACTTGAAAGAATCTCTAAGAAATGGAAAATTCTAAAAAAGTAGTCCCACAAACCTACAATTCTTGGTGAATAATAATTGCTCTCGAGTTGAGAAGAATAATTTTTTTTTTTTTTTTTTTTAATTTAAATTAAATAATTTGTCCCTTTGTTTGCACTTCTTATTATCATAGAACAACTAAGCAATTAATCAGGAAAGTAAAAAAGAAAAGCAACAAGATCTCGGAAAGGTTAACGAATCTACGAATACGAATACAAACACAAATTGGTTTTGTTAGCCACAACGCCATCATACAAAACTAAATGAATGAGGAGACACAGTCTCGTCATTTACTTTCATTTGCATGTACATAAACACATGCACAGACGATTATTGATTTCTACATAGTAACGTATACATGTTTAAATACATAACCGCATATAGTTATTTATGTTTATTTTATACGTATGCGTGCACACATATATACAGCTCACCTCTTTGTAGATATATGCATATGTATATATATATATATA
>CCAG010013728.1:0-45151 GCA_001077435.1 Glossina morsitans morsitans | reverse complement strand
TAGACTTTTTTTGCAATATGAAGTCAATAGTGGAATTCATTTAAGTTGGCGTTACTTTCCCGACATTTTTAAATGAAGGCAGCGGTTAACAGCCTTTCATATACATTTTTATTGCACTGTATATGTGTACATATAGGGACTTGGTTGGCAACGTAGCATTAAGCCATCAGTCGTCTTGTCAACTCGAAAGTCATTCATAGGATTGCATGTTGTTGGCCTTGCACGCACATAAGCGCACATAGACGTACATGCCTACATGCAAACTACACACAATTATATATATATATATGTATATATTTATGCTTCAGAAAAAATTTTTTACGTGTATGGATGTGTGTATTTGTGTGTGCGTGTTCAGATAAACTATCACCTCACTGTTTACCTCTTGTAAATTGGACGTAGGGCGTACTTATGCGGTCTTTTTGCATGTAAGTTGTGGGTGTTCTTAACACTCGCTTGCTTACATATATATATATATATATATGCACATATACATCTACATATGCAGGGTCATGTTATCTTAACGATTATTTATTTACATGTAAGTACGTCAATGGTAAATTTAAGTTCCATGCCAAGCTGCTTAGTTATTGTTTTAAATTGCTTTCAATGGGTGGAGACTGTCTCGATCTTTGGCTAAGTTTACCTTTTCCGCTTCTTCTCTGTTATGACTGCCTTTTCAACGTAACGTAATCGTCAAAGTTGCTTATTTGAAGTTTTTACAAAACGTGTGTAAACGAAATAAATTTTAGTTATATTTTATAGATTTTCCTTTTTTCTTTTGTTTTTAGCAAAAAAATTAGTGAAAAAATATTTAAAAAAAAAGAATAGTTTTCCCGCACAAAGTATCTTTTAATGTATTGCTTATGGACGTTCCATTTCTAAATGGAATAAATGTTTTTTCACCTTTATAATTGATATATTGATAGGATAATGATAGTCGTAAAATCGAATATACGATATATTAAATATGAAATTTCTCGAAATAATTGTTTGCTTAAAATTTTTAAGGTTGTGACCGAGCTCTGTGGAAATTAAATGCGAATAGAAAACCGGTAGTATCTGGCCGATCAGTAAGAAGCATTTCGGAAATTACAATTAAATTATGCAAAAGGAAATTTCGTGAACTATATCACGCGTGTTACTCTTCCGACAAACTCTGCCCAAGCGGCTGAGCTTTGCGGAAATAAAGAAAATGGAATGCGTTGCAAGCATCTACTTTTAATTCCAGTCTCCGCGCAGTATAACGACACTTCATATGCACATCGTAAATTGCGACTAACGTTTTTTTTCAAATGTTGGCAAAAATCTCAGCTTTCACTTAATGTGCGATACATTAAATATACACAGTGCACTTGTGTGCGCAAAAAGAACCGTGAAGAGTATGTTTGGGTTACATATATATGTATGAAAAGTATTCCATAAGCATATTACGTATTCTATACTCCTTCTTCAATATGTGAAAATGTTTCGATCGGAAGGTTAATAAAAATTCAAAATTAAATAAAATAGAAAACAGAAGAAGAAAAGTTACATCCGTCTAAGCAGGGATCTTTCATATTCAAGAACAACTTGCAAAATATTTTGTTAAATCCGAGCGTGATGACGGCATCTATCAGGACTATTTTTCTAAAAGCCTTTTGATTGCCAAAGACTGTGGAACTTTTTGCGTATATACCGCATTACATATCTTCTTCGTAAATCGCTTTCAGTCCGACATTAACTACAGTTTTTTTGCTTTTTCGCCAAGGATAACACCTATCTTGCACACTGAGATTGTTGACATCACCTAAGAGTGTATGCTATATTAGTTTGTGCGACAGACAGTCAAGCGACCTATGCTAAATTGGATCAAAATCTTACGCTGGTCGATAATTCATATATAAGTTGAATGAAAATTTGACGTGCAGCGTCATCAGCGGAAAGAATTCGAACTGAATAACAGTTGTCCCGATCAACTATGCTTATATCTTTTGGTTTTGCGTACATGGACATGCAAAGAAACGCACGTATCAAATCGAGAACCCTCCCTATTCGAACCTAGACGCTTTTAAAAAAATTCCTGTTAGTATTCATTGCGAAGTCACTCAAAATGATTATTTTGTGGAAACAACAAGCGGGCCAAATGCAGAATACGGCAGCGAAACAGTAACATATTTTGAATAAAGGGGTACAGCACTCTGACTGAACCGGGATTATTACAAGCTTGCAACTGCCGGCTGATGGGGAATACTAAAAACATCAAATTTTTTTACTCTTCACGGTGCTCTACGAGTTAAGAGGACATCTTGAACACATCATCAATATGAGTTTTGAGTGTTCAAAGCTGCCTTCGCAGTGTGGGTGCTCAACTTGCAGTCTGATAAATAAAAGGAGTAAATCGAAGAGTGTGATCGATTTTCAATACGTTTTGAACGTGCATGGTGCCGAATGTAATGACAAATTTCAAAACGATCGACTTACTATCGGTGGAACTTGAAGTAGCTTCGAATCAACATAGATTGAAACTTCAATGTCCGATTAGCATCTTTGTGATCAGTCGCTACCAGAACTCGAACAAATCCGAGAAACAGAATAAAAAGATTCAAAATTTGATTCGCTCTGGGATAAAGACGAGATCGTGCATATTAGCATGTTGTTCGGCATATATATCTACTCAAGTTGCACTGAACAACTTCTCTAATGCGTGTTTTTGAAACTTACAAGCGAAAGGATAACTTTTGTACCTACGAAAGCATTGCTTTATGCGGGATAGTAGGAGAAGTACAAACGATATCTGCATTGAAGTGAATATTCGATGTCTATGATTGACAACATTCTGGCTTTGAATTGAATTGCGAATTGCGTTATTAGGGTTTTCTTTCCAAGATGATTTGAGTTTTTCAGCTACTCTGGACATCTATCGTTGTGATTGAATTCCAACCATTTTTGTGATTTCGTTTATGGAACACTAGTTTCAGTGGTTTGCGTAAATTCTTAAAATTTAACAATTTCAACAACAACCAATGAAGAAACGAACGGACATGGCAACAAAAATTCAAAATTTTCCACTGCTTTCTGATGCCTTTCGTTCTTATCTAGCAAACGAATACTGCCGCCATACTTTGATGAGATGCGTAATAATACGAAAAACATTTTCAGAAGAGGAAAATGCATGCGGTGAAAATGTTGGAATAACACGGAAGGCCGGAAAAACAAGTCGTCACGAATTTCGATTCCATTGTAATGTTCGTTATTTGCTTACTAAAAAAGCAAGCACTGCTTTTTGCTTTGTTTTATAATAATTTTTACAAACTTTTTCACGTTGGTGTAGTATTTTTAAAGAAATTTTGTAGGCTTTTTAACGCTTTTCTTTTAATGTAAAAATGAGGAAATATTTTTTAACGATCATTGAGAGTAATTCATTCATTCAAGGCTTGCTGGAATAACTCTTCGTTTAAATTCTCTTCAAAGCTCTTTCTCTCACCGCTTAGATCAACAAAATTTACCGCCTTTTCTTTCTACCAGATTTCTGCTGATGAGTTTGAACAGCGCCGTCGTACTTGATACATTCGCTGTACAAATAATTTCAGATGATAATGATAGCAACACTGGTGG
Source organism: Glossina morsitans morsitans (assembly GCA_001077435.1). Lineage (NCBI taxonomy): Eukaryota > Metazoa > Arthropoda > Insecta > Diptera > Glossinidae > Glossina > Glossina morsitans. The sequence goes on along the minus strand of CCAG010013728.1, from coordinate 41,554 downwards.
TTATGATGATGATGACGATGGTGATGGTGATGGTGATGGTGATGGTGGCAGTATTTGAAGCTTTTATTGTAAATTGGCTTTTAAATGTAACGAAAATACGGACGTATCAACGAACTTAGTTTGAATAAGAAATGTTTTCAAGTGGTCCGAGAAGCATGTTTTTAAATATGCTCTGAATAATTTATAGTGCTTTAGCATCAAAAAGCAAAGCAAAAGCAAAAGCATGCTTTTGCTCTCTCACAACTTTGACAGTTGTATGTGCCTATCTATGTGTGTGCGTGTGTATGTGTGTGTATATGTGTGCTTGAATCTATTTATGTGTTAGGCATATGGCAGTTAGAAGATTTGCCAAAAGTACAAAAATAAAACCTTTAACTTAAAAAAGAAGAAAAAAATTCTAGTCCAAGTGAAGAATGCGTCGAATGATAATCTTTGTAACTTTGTTTTTCATTTGTACGTACAAATGCGAATGCATTAACATATATACATATACCTATCTAACCGATGTGCTTAGTTACTATTCGAAAAGTGTAACTCAATCAATTATGGAATTATTGAGAAAAACAAAAATATGTTGGTGAAGAATTTACCCAAAACTTCCTAAACCGGAAAAATGAATGAAAAACAAATTTTGAGCTACAATGCTGAGATTCTCAACTCAGACTGTGCGATGTTGTTGAGAAGGCCTAATGCCATGAATATTGAAAACGTGGAGGAGAGGCCAAGTTCTAAAAATGATCTCGGCTGTGTTACCGACAGTGTGATTGCTGTTCGTGGAAATGTTATTATAAATGAATTGATGATTCACTTGAAATGCTCCCCATAACCGACATGATGCACATGCAAGATTGGCGTGCTCGTTTTCGTGCAAGCTTCGAGCGGGTCGTCTTCGCTTTCAAAAAGCGCTTTCACTATCGACGCTTCATTTCAACAATCTGTTCAAATGTACTTGTAAAACAGTATCGTGTAAAGTTATTATGATAGACTTAAGCCTATTGGCAGTAGCACTAACGTAATTTCTGTTCCAGAAAATTTGCATATAAGCATAACATTAAAAAAACGCTCTCCTTGCTCCTGAATATTATACGATTTTCTCTTTTCTCTCCTATTTCGTTATGTTCCTGTTCCTTAGATAAGTAAGTACCTTAGCAATTTTGTACATCTTTTTGGTCCTCGAAACGTTTGGTAAATCAATAAATAGCTTATTCAATATTTTTATACTTTGCACCGCCTGTTGTAAAATGGTATATTAAGTTTGTACGGGTGTATACAACGCCTAAAAAGGCTTGAGATCATCATTCATTCATTCTATTAAGCTTGCTTGTCCGTCTATCTGTCTGTCTGCCCATGTTATTTAGCGTTCAGGCTGCACATCGCAATATGTATGATATTTTAATGAGCTTTGCCTCAAGGACAAAAGCTATTGAAAATGGTTCGGACCGGTTCGGTCGAAACCACTTCCCCTATAACGCCTGAATTTGAACTTTGCGAACATGAACAGCTGTATGTGTGTGAACTTACGTACGATGTTTAATGATAGGCTGTGATCCACTATAATGCCTTTACTTGATTAATATTAATGTTAACTTTGTACGTATGTAAATGTGTTCAAAAAATAAGGTGAATTTATATATTGAAAATGCAGTCGTTTCAAATATTAATGTACACTTTTTTTTTACTGTCCCACTGTCTGATTATTGATTAACAAAAGGTTCATGTTTCGCGTAGCGTTCTATATGTTACATGTTATATTATAAGTTCGAGCATCTTTCATAATTGTTGGAAATTGTTGCCGGCGAATTTCCAAAATCAATAAATTTATTGAACAAATAATCGTCAAATGGCTACAGATGTAGAGAAACAGTTTAAGACTCACCCACCTCCAGAATGCCATTAATCTCTGCTACTGATGGAAATGTAAACAATGTCGAGGACCGATTAAAAATTGGAGACCTGGTAGACGTAGTTGGAGTATCCTTTGCAACAATTGCATTCATTTTAAAGAACAATTTCAATTTGTCTTTTCGTCTGTCATCTGTCTTCTCGTCTTAGCTTAAAACCATTCAACATCATGTTTTTTTTTGTAATCAAAATATAATCAATTATTCAGAAGATGCATCATATATGCGCAACACGGTGATGGTCAAGCAGAAGTGGGAAAGAGAGTGTGATAGCGAGTTGTCGCAGCCTAGTGGATGTGTGTCCAATCGGTCTAATCGGTATTTCCTGACCGACTGAGTTATTCAGCTGACCAGTTCAGACCACTGTCAAACCGCACTGAGATTTGAACCTACGAAAAGTGATTTGGAGTGGTGACGACGCTTATACCGCTCGACATTTTCTTTCTATGGGCGTTTACTATCTGGAAAGCGTAATTTCCTGCATTTATGCTTACACTTGAAAAACAAGTCAATCATTAAGCGAATATCGTGCCAAAAATTCACTTGATTTACTGCTTGTCAGGATTTTCTTCCAAATAGTTTGTAAGAAATGTTTTGTAGGCTTTATCCAAGTCTGTTTGCAAGAAATATCCGACTTTATTAACAAACAACAATTAATGGTTTTCGCATCAAGACGAAGCACTTCAGCGTACTGCTATAATTATTCGCCATTTTTTCAACAAGGATCAAAGCAAGCATTCACTTGATATGGCTGTTCCTTCCTTCCTTTACTCACGGTTAAAGGAATCGTTTCGTGCGAATCGCTTCGAGTCAATAGAAGCAATTATATAAAGGTCCCTAAATGCTTTGAAGTCTAATCTAGAAAAGACGCTCTAAAATTTAATGATACCGATGACCTGAAATTTCAATCAGGTGTTAATTGGCAATTGTATCAACCTAAGAACCAAGAACGGGTACGCATTGGTATTCAAAGCACTTGCATTTTTGAAAATAAAAATTCTTCCTTTGATCGAATCTTATTGTCGTGATATTTATGTTACACTTTTAAGTTTTATACGCTATTGTTATAATTTGAATAGTACTCGCTATAATTTTTATATTTACATGCATAAATATTAAAAATCAAAAGTAGATTCGATGCATTCGTATAGAGTGTAGTGCACAGTTTCTAACTCAATGAACATTTGAATTCACTTTGTCGGTGAACGTCCTATCGAAGTGCATACATTTTAAGGAGTATATATATATGTACGTGCAATTTGAAATTTATGTATTTTTTTAAATTTTTTTTTATTTGTTTTATTAATGCACTGCATACATATAACATTAATGTCGAAGTTTTAAATTACTTAATTTTTCCATTAAAAACAGGATATGTATGTGCACATATGCAACTAAGTATATGAGCAAAAGAGAAAACAGGAAATTAATTCGAACGATTAAAAATAGTGAATAACAATAGAGTTTGCATCCGTTACTTTCACTAGTTAGAGAACAAATTCTTAATAACGCGATTCTGATATCGTGTCTGCACGATACTCAATAGGCTTGTCAGGAATCTATTTTCGTTTGACAAGCTCTTCGTAAGCTCTCCTGTACACTTTAACCACTAACCTAAGAGGCGGAATAATCCAGAATTGCTTGGAACTGAGCTTCATTCGCGACAGAGCATGTTATATAAATCATGGATTCTTAACAGGTCGGTCGACTAACAACAAGGTTTGCATATACCCACTTATACCTACACCTATATGTACGCTTGTGAATGGAAGGGCTCTTTGACAAAACGAAAGACATGCGAACGGCCGAGTTCGAAAGGAAACTTTATGCTTTTACGCTTGTGTATTTAGATAATGTTTGTTTATGTGCATAAATCGTATACGTTTTTCTAATAAAATGGAAAACAGGCCCTGGAGTTCTTACTAAACAATAATAACAAAAACAATAGTAGATTTGATTTCGTCCGCTTCTTACTGCGTTACGAATAACTTTTCTTTAGCTAGTCAAAGTAACGCGTGTAAATCGTATTCTTACTCATTCCCTTTTCAAACGGTAAAATATTATATAAATCCACTATTAGATGATCAGGGCATATTAACTTGTTGTCTTCAGTTGTAACAGAGACAAAAATTGCGGTTCGACTATGTGGCTGAATTACTATTCGTCTATCCGATTGCGCATATTCATTCGTTTTTATTCAGATTTTTTCGTCTGTCCGTCTGTCCGATTGTCCGCGGGTTTATAACGCTGACACTGAATATGTTGGCTAAAAATCTAAACCATGATTCGTATACTTTTAGTCAATATTCCTAAATGGAAGTACAAATACACTCGCATCAATAAAAATGTCCCCGATCAAGCTAAGCAATTCTTGGGTAATTATTTTAGGAGAAGCGTACTAAGGAAAACGAATAAAAATTACTCCTTATTACTTTAAGCAATCAAAGACTCATGAAAACGCACTGCTACATATAACACATAGAGATATGAATGTATGTATAACTATGAACGACGTGCAACTAACTATATGTGTACATATACCGTATGTCTGTTTACAGGAGTTCCTTAATTAAGTTTCCTGCTGTATTAAGCTAAGGTATGTTTGCACACATTTTTATTTATACCTACCATGGAAAAGTGATGGTATACTAACTAGACTTGTACTTTCGGTTATGATGCCATTGACTAAATGCTAAAGATCGATGTCAGTCGATATGTCCACCTAACTGTTTCTTTCTCTCTCTTTCTCTCTATTTATTTATCTGTCTAATGTAGTAACGTTTGCTCAGAACGCAGAAAACTCATATGAAGAGCTAAAACTTTCCAAATAAACTCTTTGTTGTGGGCGACAGAACAAGTTTGAAAGTAAATTCCAAAGCATGCAGACAATTGAGGAGGAAAATTATAAATTATAATGGATAAAAAGTCGATAGAAAAGTTATTCCGATTGACCAACTTAACTGACACACCCACATTTAAGAAAACTTTTTGCAATTCTAATGCAGTGCCTTAAGGTAACGGGTATCAAAGTTTCGCTTTAATGCGAATTCGTATTTGCTTTTATTTAAGAAATTTACACAGACATGCAAAACGGCAAAACTCATATGCATATTAAATAGCCGCCGTGCATAAAAAGTAGAAAGCAAACCTAACACCCTCGACATTATTGATATGAAAATGTTCGCCAACAAAGGCGATAAAGTGTATACCTCGGCTTAGCAATTAGATATCGATCCGAAAGTCAAATTTATATATATATACGTTTATAGTTCGAAAGGGAAATGAATTTCATAAGGAATGCTAAAAATTTAAAAGGAAAAAGCATTTATACGTATACATACATATTTGCTAGGTGTAATTTCAACTCAGCGGTATGCGTAAAAACTTACTCGCAAACATATAAATAATTTACTATTATTTCTATTCCCAATGCTATGAGTAACAATCGCATAAATATTTATACGTTATACGCCGACAGTTTCTTTATCATGCAAATGTGAAGATAAGTTTCCCGCAAATGAAACATTTTCAGGTCACACACAATATGCATTGTCAACCAACCCTTCGCAATTTGAATAGTTGGCCAATTTGCAAATAGTTTCATCACAATCACGCTTTCATTAGATCGACTTTTACTTTTTCATATTTTACTAACTGAAGTTACGAAATTAACTGATTTTGTGTATAACTATATTTTGTGTGTATAGGGTTTTAAAAAATAATTAAAAAATGGAAACGATGTGCGTGTGATATGTTGAGTGAAAAATAAAAAGAAGAAATTTTTAATAATAATAATAATAATAATAATAAGCTGTAAAATTATGAAAAATATTAAAAGAAAACATTTCTTATTTTACGTACGCCTTGAAGATGACTTGATAAAGCACGTTTGCCCTCACATTGACTGCCATCAATCGAGCACACTTACTTACTTACTTACTTCCACAAGCAATACGAACATAAGGAAATAAAATATGTAAAAATGTAAAAAATAAAAATTTTCATTAAATGATTGCAATTGTACGGTGAGCTTCACAAATGTCTCTTTATTTATACATGGGTTCCTTTTTAAACAGGATATCGCGAGCATAGAATATTTAAAATTAAATTTTAATTTCTCTGGCGACCGTAATTACATTACATGCACTTTAAAGCTTTAAATGCAAACTTAAAGTCTTAACCTATAAATGACTGACAAAAATTATAATCAGATCAAGCGATGTTTTAAACTGAACTTAGCGACAGCAGTAGAAAAATTTCACATAAACTTTGCATTTTCGCTTTGATATCATAATTGTGGTTTTAGAAAATCCGCCAGCTATAGTTATATTAATTCCGCTATTTCCAAATGATCGATCACAAATACAACTTATCGGCCGATACGAAAAACCGACTAATAATTGACGGAGATTGCAACACTTAAGTAATGCCTATTAACTGATACGTCACCTTTTCTTTATCGTTTTTTTACCGAGGTTTATTCTTTACATCGCACGCACATCGTAGGGCTTCTGAAACACAATAGGACTCACTTTCTATGGCGGCAAAGTGTAATTTGTGATTTGTGTTATAACGGAAGCAACTGGAAAAAAATAATAAAATCTATAACAAATATTAGATGGTTGCAAAAGTTTTGGCCAGCGACTTTTACAAGCCGAAATGATAAAGAGGTAGGAAATACCAGTGTACATAACGATTAAATTCGATAATTCGATGACCTCTCTCTACTTAAAATAACGCTTTTCAATTTAGTGTTATTGCGATATTGCGTTATTGCGAGTGTTTACAGACGCTAATCATGGACCACTTGGAATTGTGTATTCGTCATTCATTATTTTTATTGGTTGTTTTTTTTTTTTTGAAAGTTGTGATTTTGATGTCAATGACAAAGAACGGCCTGGAGGACCAAAAAAGTTTAAGAACTATGAATTGAAACACCTATTGGACAAGACCCCAGCTCAAACTCTCGAAGAACTTTCGAACAGTTTAGCAGTTGAAAAACCAACTGTTTGTAGGCTTTTAGTTGCGATGACAGAGATCCAAAAGAAGGGAATACGGCCACCACATGAATTGACTGAAAATGCCATTTCGAATCGCTTGCCATTCCAGAAAAGAAGAGTTCTCTGTGGCGTGTTGTGACTGGAGATGAAAAGTGAATCTACTACGGCACTCAATCCCAAGCGCGACAAGTCATGGCTTAGTTCAGGAGAGCCATCCACATCGACACCGAAGCGGAATATTCATGCTTATAATGGGATCAGCAAGGTACAATGTATTACGAGCTCCTAAAACCGATTAGAACTATCACTGCATATACCTGCTGACGTCAATTGAGCAAATCGAACCATGATTTATCGCGAAAAAGACCAGCAATAGCGGTTAAACTGGCTACCATACGAATTAACTGAATATGCTCTTTTAGACAACTGTTGCAATTATCGTCAAGAATACATTGTTACATGACTCGAATGGGAAGTTCTGCGAGACCCAGCGCACGCGCTAGACATAGCGCCTTCTGATTAACACTCGCTCAGATCGATGCAGCACGGTTTGGCGGACACGCGGTTCCGCAAAGTGGAAGAAGTGCGAAAACGGGTCAATGATTGGATTGCTGCCAAACCAATATCGTTCTTCCAACGCGGAATACACATGTTGCCCGAAAAGTAGGGAAAATTTGTAAAAAATTATGGAAAATATTTTGATTAATAGATCATGAATCAATTTTTCTCAATAGAGGACTTTTTCAAGAGAGCAAATGCATTAGCAGACGTTTTCAGCATCTTGCAATATGAGAACTTTCCCCAAAATTGGGTACTACATAAAAATGAAATAAGTGAAATGACGTCGCCCTTACTTCGGTTATAGTGTTCTTACTCGTTACCATATAAAGGTTAAGTTTTGATAGCAATTGTTATATGACAGGGAGTTCAAGTAATTACCGAATCCGATCCATATTTTCCACATCAATTGAGAAGCACGATATGTTGTTACTAAGCGATTTTTGTCGCGAAATTCTGAAGATGCATTATTTTCTTCATATAATGATTTTTTAAGGAAAAGCAATTCATGTGGAGGGGTTTGAAATGGTGATCAGATCCGAACCATTTGCTCTTGGGCTCTTGGGAAAACACGTTGGTACAACAAACTTCATGAAAATCTGTAAATTAAACACAGAGATACATAAGCAGACATTAGACAGATTGATGGACACACAAACCTCGATATATTCAGAAAATGTTTCTGAATCTTGTAGACATCCGTACAAATTTAATAAACCTTGTACCGGATGTGGTGTAGGGTATAAATATAAATTAAAAGTATTGTTTGCGTGTACGAAAAATAGATAAGAGATTAAATAATTGATAGGTAACAGTACAGCAAAACAACCTGCACGTGCATATGTTATATGTGTGTAACATAATACATATATAGACCCGTAAAGAGAGAGCTATCCTTATGCCTATGCATAAGAATAAATAAATCTGGCAGCTAGGTGCGCGCACATTGGACGAAAATTATTCATTAATCAATGTACCTAAGCTCTGCAAAGGTTCCAACAATACACAACTAGTACGCCAACATGGCTGCTCCAAATGTACATTAAGTTCTTTTCGTCTGTTTTCAAACGAGAGCGTTACACACAATTTGTAGGTTTTTAGCACTTTTGCAATTTTGTCATTCAAACGCACTAATACCGCTATGTAATGCTCACTATTGATCTTTTGTTCCCTTTCCCCAAGGTAGACGATGAATATTACACGAGACGCATATGAACGACCTAAGCTTCGCCGTTGCTTTGGACGGTTTTCGCCTGTTGCTGTCCACTCGATTTGACTCTGGAGTGTAGCGATGATTTCATGCTTCATTCATTTTCATATATCGCATGAAAAAATATTTTTTATTTCGCCTAAGTGGCTCCAACCATCGCTCTGAGTCATTAATGTAAAAAGGCGCTACCCGCTTCGAACAGACCTATCTCTAATAGTAAACAAACGGCCTTCTGATATCATGAAGGTGTCAGCTATTACTTACATAACTTCACTTTTCGGTCTTCGAAACCGATTTTGGGCACTTACCACATTCCAGCGACCAGAGCGTTCAGCATCATCGATTTTTCTATTATTTTGCAATAAAATGTAAAAATGTTAAATTAAAATTTCCTTAATTATTATGAGGCAGTCGCCGCTAAAAATCTTAGCCCTATGAATATAATCGCTAATGGAATAAAAAAAGTTAAACTAACTGTTTAAGGCTTAAAAAGTCTTAAAATTTTTGATTCGTAATATTTGGTACAAAGAATATTTGAAACAACGTGTGTGATGGGTGGGGTTAAGTATCGAAAAACAAAGAGAGAGAATGGAAAAAACGAAAAGAAATCTATGGATGATTGCCAGACAAAGCCTACACACATAATGATGGTAAATCACAGCAGACAAGCAGTGCTTTCAATAAAGGCTTCCGTTTTCTGTTACACGTATGGCAGCCGGTATAACCAGTTTTTATCCAATCAGGGTTCACTTTAAAATTAACGTACTTGTATTTGTGTGTGCATGTGTGTTTCTATATATGTTCATGTGTGGGAATACTAAATTGGTAGTTAGTAGTCGAGCTTTTCGATTTTGAAATAATGATTGGATTCCGTAAATATTCTTAAATTGGAAAGCAATGTTTTCTTTAAAAAATTTATTATTTTATTGATAAAAAACAAGCGAAAAAAAAAAAATGTATGCAGGCGTGCGATAACAACGACAAATCTATGAGTATCACTTCATTTCTTTCTTAATTGTGTGGGAGTTAGTTTATCGGCAGAATGATGGACATTGTTTTTCTATTCTGTTTTGATAAATATTTATACGATATTTCAGCACAACACTAGCTGTACTTTGTGAGTTAAGTTCGTTGTTAAGGATAAAATGAAATTTTCAATGTTTTCTCGAGATTGCTTTAAAGGCTTACAAAGGCCATGAATGGATTTTGCAAACGAATACATACTGCCTTCGAACTTAATTAATTCAAATTGCATTACATTTTTCAATTCCCACAATTCCGATTTGGAAATGATTGATTATATATATATATATATATATCGCTTTAAAAATTTACTCCCATTTATGATGTACGCAACAATCTCGAGGTATCTCGAAACAGTTGTTTAGTTAATATTGATATGGATGGTGACAGGACGCGCGGATACATTTTTAAAGATGCAAATCTTTCAAGAAAATGTCGGGAACCATTTACTTTCACTTATAGCATTCTCGTTGTAAACGATGCAAATGTTTTTGTGAGTCTAAGGCAGGCATTTGCAATAATAATATATATTTTTTTAAACTCTAAGCCTTGTACATATCAAGAGGATCTGGACAAATACTTTTTTGAAATGTTGACACGAATCTCATTAAAAGTTAACGTACAATGTGTAACATATGTGCAAATGGACAGCTGTGAACGACATGTAAAATCAAACATAGATATTGTATGTTGTTTACAAGGTATGTATGTGTGTATGTCCAAAATTTTATAAATGTAATGAGAAAGTTCTTCAAGTTTGCTTAAACTTATTTAATATGCTGATGTTGTTTCATAAAAAGTAGCCATACAGAACAACTGTTAGCTCGCGGGTTTAACATGCACATGAATACACTTATGCCCACTCATGGCCCCCAGGGGGAAAGTGTCGCCTTGCTCATCGCCACTTTGTGAATAGGAGGGCTCAAACACTCCTTAAGTATTAGAATGAGGGCGTATGTACGGACCAATGAACCATGCACCTCTCTCTGGAAAGATAAGCGCTGTATTATACCTCCTCACCCGATTTTGGCCGCTGTGAAACTACCCGAAGGACCATTTCCAACTATCACGACGGAGCACACTTTCCTTGGCTTTCTGACATCCTTTTTCTTATTAAGCTTAAAGATGATGCCTTAGACCACATAACACTAATCTTTTGTTTAGATTTTCAATACAACGTAAAGCTATAGACAAAAAAAAGATTGTAACATAAAATCCATAATAAGGATTAATCTGAATATATCAAAATGCTTTAAAAATTCAGAAATTTTATCTGCGCGATTCCTCTCTCTCTCTTTCTCACTCTCTTCCTTTTCCACGCTCTCTCACACATCCCCAAAGGACAATAGAAGAAGTGTGGAACTAAAATTTGCTGCAAATATTTTCCACAATTATCTTAAAGATGAATAAAATAAGACCTCGATCGATCAACTCACACGCCCAAAACTAACGAAATATTGCGTAGCTTTGATGTATTAGTTTAGTTTGGAGCATAACATTAACAAACACTCTATGGTCTGCAGGTGTCGCTCTAACGCAAATGGATACACGTACAGTTAATTACTCAAAAGTGCGAAATGTGTGGTTGTGGGTGAAAATAGGGCAATGGATTTCATTTTTTGTTCACATGTCTGCCGGCATTACGATTGTTACTTCAAAACCCATGTCATGCCGTAGTCTTCTAAAATATGCTTCAAAATTTTGCTTGTAAACATTACTAAGGCTTATTAGAAGTTAAATCTCTATATAAGTTTATCTTTGGTCGGGGAGCTTGTGAACCAAGGAATGATGCCATCCATTAGGTATGCTAACTATTCATATGCTTTGTATTAGGGGTTATGCAACGGTTTATATTTAGCGCCACATGTTTGTGGAACCAGAGTCATCCTTTGTTTGGGAACGGACTCAACGAAGCATATAACTCACTACTTTCAAGTTTTCATTTCTACGTTTTCACTTTCAAGTGATTGACAGCTTTTGTGTCGTGCGTTTTCTGATTAAGTTTTGGGGGGTTTTTGAGGGAGCGCGTAATTGGCGTAATTGGTTCCACGTGAAGGAACTATTACTTGAGTTGACGTGAGCACGCCTAACCGCATAATATTTGAGCCGTATTATAAGTCAGCAGAATTTTTTACTTCGAAAAAAGTGCTGCTTCCTGAAATCTATTGCAAGTAAATTCTATCGACGAAAGCAACTATTAACTCGGATTCTTTAAGATTATTGGGTTTGATGCGGTACAAATTGAAGCAAAAAAAATTAGCAAGTATTGCTCGACGAAGACCTTTCTCATGCGGAAAAAGTAATTGGAAAATTTACGAGAACTGAGCGAACGTTTAAATAGAATCGCTAAAATTTGCAAGGAAGGATTTTTCATATGTGAGCAGTTGCCTTACGTTAAGAAAAAGAAGGCATTTTTATGTTGTACGGCGTAGCGTGATAAAAAATTTATGCACTGTGATAATGCAAACCGTACAAAATCGTAAAGGGACCAACCGTAGTAGTCTATGAGCGTCTATGACGTCAAGGTCACGCTCGGTGGCTGGCGCGTTCAAAAGGATGAGAATATGCAAGGAGCATATATCAAAAAAATGTAAAAAAAAAATGAATGAAGTATGCAAAAGGCCGTCATAAGGTGATTTTTCCCATTGACAACCCTCGGTTATACAATGCAAAATTCATTGAGAAACGATCAGAAATACTAAACTGGGATATGCTAGTTAGTCCGTTCGTCGATGTCGTATTCATTTACCTGATAACCTCTTTTTTTTTAATCGGTCACCCAAAGCCTGTCGGAATAGCGTTGCTTTGTTTCTATCATGCGGTGACAATGCACTGGTTATGTTTGTATAATAATTTGCAACAGATTATGATTCTTTTAATGTATGCATATATAATTATAAATAAATATATATATATATATATTTGTATATGTGTGCTTATGTATGTACAATAAACATTTGTTGACGAAAAACCAACAGAAACAACATAGCGACGACAGTCGAAACGTTCCATTGATTGGTTGAAATTTGATTTTTATTATACATCGAACCAATTGCCATCAGGTAGGAACATAAACCAGTAAAAATAAATAAAAGTACACGTGCCATTTTTAGAAAACTTTCAAATTTTTTCCTTTTCATGATACACATCACCCCGAAGGATGGGAATATATTTGTCTTGCCGTATCGTTTATAACGCTCAGATATGCAATAACATACATACCTGAATATAATTTTATTTTAGTTTTTTTTCTGTTTTTCATTAACATTTATTTTCAAAGTTTTTTTTTTTTTTGTAAATTGTATTTTATTGTCCTATTGAAAAACTTTTGTTAAATCTGTCATTCAAATTTTGGGACAAATTTGAAATAAACTCTAATATCGAACTCGAACATTGGACAAAGAGAAAAACGACTCTTATACACAGCCACAACCTCGAACCAAAAATGTTTGGTTTAGTTATAATTCATATCTCATACCATTTCACAAAACATGAATGAGAGAAATGCGGCAGCTTGTTTTTTACTCTTCTCTCTCAATATGAATTAAAAATAAATATACGAAAAAAAAGTAAGAAAACAACAACTCTCAATTTCAGTGTTCAAATCACTTGCTTTTTGTTGTCACACAAACAAACCGACAAAGTAAAAATTCTATTTCTGAGAGTAAAATTTATTTTACCGTCCAGTTCTTATGGAGGCCCTTTTTGACTTTGCTGAGAATAAAATTGTATTTCTGAGAGTAAAATTATGATGTCTGTGCGATAGGATAGTTGTTTTTGTATATAACCACATCTGTATGTGTATATGTGGATAAACGCATAAAAACATGTGCACAGATGTATTACTAACAATCCCAACTACTATATACGTTCAATTGTGAATACTAAGCGCTCATATGTATAGAATATGCATATACATGCATTTGTGTGTGGGTATAAGACGAGACAATATTATGTGTAAAATATCAATATAAATATATCAGGTGGGGATGTATGAGCGTTTGTATCTTTCGCAACTGTCTGTTCAAAGGCTGAATGCGTGAGTCATAGAATGCTGCTAAAGCATTTCAGCCAACAAACGCACCACATAGCACAGCAAAGTCAGACAGCCATTCAAGTCAATCAGTCAGTCTTTTTGTCATGTAGTTTGCCAAGCAAACAGAAAATGTAAAAACAATATATAAAAAAAAAATATCATACCTTCTCGGACGGGTCCGGAATGAGGTCTTTTTTTTTTTATTATTATTATTTATTTATTTATTTATTCATATCATTTGTTTATTTATTTATTTATTTATTTATTTTCTTTTTTGAACGACGAGTGTGCATAAATTGAAATTGAAATCGAATACCAACGTCTTAAATAGCGAAGAAGAGTTCAGTCGATAGAATTGAGAAAAATTTTGCATGCAATAGGTTTATCATACCATATGTAGCTCTTCTAGGTATGCGTCCATAATATAAAAGCTTTCTGCGTGATATTATTGCAATTATGTGTATTTGGAAGAAGTCGCTATTCATTTTTCTATATTTTTTTTTCCGTTTTTCTTTTTTCTTCTACCCATTTCAATGGTTGGGCGAAGCCCTCAATTGACAATGGATATCATTGCGTGTATATATATATGCCTTTACATACACGCACACTGAGCCCCATTGACAAATTTATGAATAAAGATACAAGTACAGCTAAAGACTTAAGATATTAAACATACTTACAGATGTAAAGTGTATTTATTTAGCCGGCCTTTATGTTCACCTGTAAGTGTGGATATGTACATGATTTTCCCTTTTCGGGCTTTCTTATAACATAAATTCATTAATATGCGGCAAACGTTGTCAACAAATACTTACTTTTGGCAATGGATTGTTTTTGTTTTTGTTTTTGCTTTTGCTTGTTTTGCTTGACAGTAGCGTTGTTATTACGAGGAAACCAGTTTTAACTGCCACCAACTCCTTTTAATACACATAATCAAAGTTTGTGCGTGTGTATGCCTTACTTCCTTTTCGTGCCGTTTTCCGTTCACTTGCCCATTCAGTTCGTTGTTATTGTATTCTTTTGCGGATACGGCCTGTACTGCCCATAGTACAACTTCAAAATATTTGGTATTCTTTCAGTGTGCGCGTAATCAAAATGCGCTTAACACTGGTCACAACAAGCAGCTGCTCATAAAAGCTATAGCATTGCAAAAGTAAGCAAAGTTAATCGTTGCGTTCATGCTGTAAATGCTTGAAAAAAAGGAAAAAAAATGAACGAACAGTGAGTATAACCAATTTAGTGGAATGTCCACCGCGTAAATACGTAAATGATGTTAGTTTGGTGGCGAGAAACAATCGTAAGTAAATGTAAAATTTTCTGAGTCTCTTTTTAAGGGTATATTTATATTATGTTTGTGTATTGGTTACAACTCAACAATTTCACTTTATTGGTTAATATTTTTGCGACTTTGAACATTTCATGCAACGTATAAGTGACACAATTCTGTTTATACACACACACACACACACAAACACGAGAGGCTCTATGAATCCTAAATGAGTATGTTGTTGACATTGACGTATACTGATCGACAAATGACTCGGAAACTGTTCATTTACTTCGTTCGATAATTGGGTCGTTATGATTAAAAATAGCACACACACACAAAATCACTTATCGATGCAATGCTATTTATATTTTTGGAGGAATAATTTTACGCTAATGAAATGAATTTTTAGACTAAAAAAAAAAAAAAAAAACAAAAACTAAAAATTAAAGATAAACCACAGCTTCATGTCGGTTCTAGTATGGGAGAGAAATGAATAGTGAAGGATTGCGAAAAGAGCGAACAAGCCTACGACATTTTATCCGCTTTTCATGATACAAAGCATTGACCCTCTTCTTCAGATTTTCCATATTTTTGATTTTACGATTTGCGAAATTGTAACATACACAGTAACGTGCTGTAACATAAGAATTAAAAATTATCCATATGACGGGGAATGTTCATGGGTTTTTTTTTTTTTTTTTTTGCTTAAATGAACTTTAGTCAACCGAATATGTGCGATGTTAATCGATAATGAGTTTCGGGATTTCTGGCCGAAAAATCGCTAACTGTCACCTTTCGCTCGCGTTATAGTTTGGTTAAAAAGGTTTAGTGTAACCAAAACGAAATGATTGTAAGACAATCTATTGCATAAAAGGGCAGAAACTTTTGCTTGACCTTGATTTATTACTTTGAATTGAATTGGTTTATAATGGACTCCCGTCTCAGTAAATTTGGACATGTGAATAAAAGGGGGCAACTATACCCATATACGAAAGAAATATTATCTAATCTTGCTTGAAAAAAAAAAAACATTCAGCCTTGAACTGAGGAAGAAAATAAAACGCACTACAGTCGCTTCTGTTATATATATAAATAGGCCATGTCGAGCAAAATTAATTTTGCGTACCCTTTATCGCTTGCTGCCTTTTTGGGTTGGTATGCTTGCGGTCTTGCATATTTAACCGCTTTAGAAGAATTACTACAAAGACAATTAAAAACTTTAAAATTTTTCATATTGTTGCAGCATGTGGAGCCTCATGCTCTCTGGGGATGTTGTGTAGCCAAAAGTCTTATTCCCAATTGTCCATCTTCTTGATACCTTATATTGACGTTAAGTGAAGAAAGTGTGCTCTGAGCTTTTCAGATCGTTCTCATGATAGAATTACCATAAGTATGCTTTAAAACAATGTTATGACCTGAGCAGCTGACTTAGATAGAAATCGACTCTCGACCGTGTTGAGATCGCTAGCGAAGGAGCGACCGGCATGTACATCTTTCGTGTTTAAGTGCTGCCTCCTTGCTCGTTTCTTTTTGTTGTTCGCCCTTTTTCTCTTTCCTTCGCATCTGAGTGTGTGTCCGTTTGGTGGGTTGTTTACGTATCTATACATTCGGATGCACAATCCTTGATTAAGAACTTCAAAGTAATCGAAATAAAATCGACAATTTTATTATTGAATGTGTATTTCCGTTTTTCTTCGATTTCTTATATTTTTCCCTGCTTTTCTTTTCATTTTTTCAATTGTTTTATAATTTTTATTACGATTTTTTTTTTTTTTTTGATTTTATTTACCGTTGTATCCTCTTGTGTTGATTGGATTTTATTCCACTTGTGTTCATATTACAGTACGTGTGTGCGTGAATGGGTTTATGGGCGCTTTTGCCTCCGTGTATGTATGTATGTGTGTGTGTGTGTATTTATATCTTATAAGCTTTCCTTTTCTTTTATTTCAATTGCAAATAAATATGTAAGTCTGCATAATCTCAAGTTGATTATTAAAGTGATGCCGTATGTTATTTGTATTATATTTCAGAAGTTTCCAAACTGCGACGTTTAAAGAGTTTTTTTCTATCTAACCCAACTAAATTCATAGTTATTTGGCTTTTTAATAAAATTCTAAAGTATTTTTTTCATCATCCCTTGTCATATGTTCATGTCATAGTTAGTCAAGTCATAGCTCTTCAGACTGGAGATGCAACAAAATCGGGAGCATTTCTTAAATTTTATTTTTATGACTTCGATTGCTTGTCTCTCATTTGCTGCCACAAGAAATTTGCATGATATCGTTAATATACCCAGACTCCCCGCAATTTATATGAATACAAGGTTGAACCTATTTCTTTGTCTTGCAGTTGGCACGCACACTAAAGTGCCTTCATGGTTCAAAAAATCATTTAATTTTTTCTTGGTCAATATGAAATGAATGATGACGATTTTTTTATCGCGCGTAAGTACATCATTACGAACGGTCAAGTTCGATAAATGTAATCTCTCAGTAATCTTACGAATCCAACCAGTTTCTGTCAATACATCCTTTCCATATACATTCGATCATTTTTTTCTTGCCTGAAAAGCATATTTCACTTTTCGATAGCAAAAAAATAATAAATGTCGAGAATGTTGTATTTTATCTTTCATATTTGCGAACGTACCAATCAAAAGCTACTGCGTAGAATCAATCGAACTTTTTCAAAAACAAGCCTTGCTGTTAAAAGCTGTTAAAATATGAAGCGAAAATACGGTTCAAGTGTCAACTTGGCCGAAAAGAATTCCCGGGCAAGGAGTTTGCGGCAAGGTAGACTATTAAACGCTCGGTATAAGTACGCTTCATGCACTTCATCATCGTCAGCATCAAAAATGAGGCGTCTATTTGCCTAGAAATTTATCTTTGCAGAAATCCTTATGTGGGGAGTGCTTTGAAACATATAGTTCAAACGTAGTTCAAACTCACCAGTATATGTATATATATATGTCCATTCATGGTTTTGTGCTAAATTTCATAAGAAAATGCTAAAAATTACACTTTGCTGCCATGTAATATGAAGTTTAACTTTTATATTTTTTTTAATTTCTTTTTAAGGACACTGCTGCGAGAATCGAGATCAAAAAATTATCCGATCTAACTTTTCCATATTCCCTCGGTATATCAAAATGCTACTTTTCCCCGATTTGTTTTACGTAACAACTTTTTGGAAGAAAACCAAAGATAAATGACCGTTGAATTCAATTTTCAATAGCATTCCTCGTCCGTATAAAAAATTTGTTAATTTTCTTTTTTTAATTTTGAAATCAAATTTGAAATCAATATTTTTTAGAGTACAAACATTATAATGTTTCAAAATTTAGTTATTATCTCTCTCGAATTCGATCTGCAGATCAAATTTATGGAGGTCCCGAGGGTAGGTAAATTTGATCTATGGCAATAAAACGAAAACATATGTTTTAACACTAAAGCTAATTACCTCTCTACTGTTGTTGGCTATATTGAGATTTTCAATACCATTTGCAATATCGGTTTATGAAGGATCTTTTTTTGTACAGAATTGGTAAATTTTTTCAAATCTTGTTGATGATCTTTGTTTTCAGTTCCCTTTCTACTGTTATCTAATAAGAAGGTCCCTTGGCGTGGATTCATATAAACAACCAGAGCGTGGCATATTGACTCATACTTTATCGAAACGGCTCATTGTATTGGAATTTCAATGATAGAAGTGCTATAAGACAATCATTTAGCGGTGAGTAAAAAAGAAAAAGGATAAAAAAAGAAATATACACTGTAAAGAAGTATACCCTGACTGAGAGGGTAGCCAGTAAAAATTGTTTGGAAACCTTCAGTGTTAATGTTTGCATTTAGCCTTGCTTACTGTTTATATGAGAGTGTATGGTTACTGAGGTTTTTAGGTTATTGAAGGAAATCGATTTCAAATGTAATAAAAATCTAATCAAAAGTGCTCTAATGTAGGAAACTTTGTGTGCGTGCGTATATATGGTATGAACGTTAAATTAATCCAATAGAGTTATGCGTAAAGAATAGAGTATTCGTTTTCTTTCTTTCTCTATGGGATTGCTATGTGAAAAATTGTGGTTTTAAAGAGTTGAAAACTCTCTCTCGTTTCATTTTTGTGTCTGAGCTTAATTTTTATTATTATTATTATTATTTTTATTATTATTAATTTAGACAGAGCAATAAATTCTAAGCTTAAGTCTTATGAAAAACTTTACCGTACTTGAGATTCGAACCCACGACCATTGAGTTGCAAATCGAGATTCTTTGCCTTCGGCCACTCAGGCGGATGAGCTTTATTTTTATTTTCATATCCATTTTATAAACGGCAGACAAGCATTTGAAGACGAACCATGTGGACACAGACCATCGACCTTAAGCACTATTTACCAAATATTAACGACATCAAGTATCTTGTACACAGCAATTGCCGATTGATGGAATATAAATGTGAGCAAATCAATTCGCTTTAAGGAGTAATTTGTAATTGTCGCGTTTGTCTTCTCGTCTTGTTTTAAAACAATTCAATTTTTCGGGAAATAAATGTTGCGCTCTAGTGTTTGAAAGAACGCTGTGCATGGATGATGATGGACTCAAATGGATAATTGCGAATGATGAGCCCAGTACTGACGATTCACAAACAATTCAACAAGATGGACGGAAAACGAACATAATATCAAAGGAAGAAGGCAAATATCTACGTTTTATAGAATGTTTTCTGGGATAAAAGTGGTTGTGTCACTTTTTCACAACACGAATTTCTTCCGCAGGCTTAAGCAGCTAATAAGGAATCTTATTCGTATCCGTAAGCAATGTCTTGGTTTAGTGCAAAATGCTTGCTATTTTTGCATTACAATAATGAAGCTTCACAAATATTCGTCAATTTAATTCTTTCTAAGAAATGAAAAACTAGCTGCACAAGCTTTTGAAAAACTTTGACAGACAGTTACAGCAAATGATCCATCTTACGCTATTAGTTAATGAAAATTGTTTTTCATGAAAAACTGTTACATATTTTGCTTTGTCTTAAGTTGTGATCATGAACTTTGGTATTCAGGCAATACATTACTTGATGGAATATGCAATATGAAAAAAAGTGTCCCATTCACCATTCAAGATAATTCTTCAATAGGCGCTATCCCTTAATTCTAAATGCTATCATTCAATTGGTCGGAGCTATTTTCAACCACGATTTTTGGTTTCTCTATCGAAGCAATACCACGTCCGTTTGGAGCAAGGTATCATAAAAAATTTGGAAGAAAACATTTTCTTTAGCTACCGAATATTTGAGCGACATACGAATTAAGAGTGGCACGAAATGATGAGACATTTCCGAATCGTATTGTCGCGTGTTACAACTGAAATGACGGAATTATGCACCCATCTATCGTTAGTAGATATTATAAAGTTTTGCATATTTATATATACGTTCAAGGGCGATTTAATCGTTCATGTTTACCTTATAAACTAAAAGTCCAATTCAAACTGTAATTGATTTGTTTCGAATAATAATGAACACAATATCACAGAAATTCCAACAATAGCAACAATTTAGTTGCAAAGTATCGAATGGCTGTGTAAATCTGAAGGAGAATGAACGCACATACACAAACACATACACAAACACATACACATACACCTGCACATATATACTTAATAATAAGTGCACAAGTGATTACATCACTCTTAAGGCGAACGAGGCAAGAAATTGGAAAAAAAACGGAATAAGAAACAAAAAAAAAAAAAAGAAGGAGAGAAAAACAGAAAACGTGTTATTGAAACAGCTGCTATTGTTGCAAGCATTCGTGTTGTTGCTGCTGTTGTTGCTACTGGCAATAATAAAATTGAGTAGTAGTACGTATTGTTGATGTTTTAGTTACTGCTTCTGTTAAGGACATAAAAGTAAATATCAGTAGCTGTACTACGAAACAGTCGAAGCAGTGTTAACAACAACAATATAGCATATACATGCATCGATAAGCATACATTAACTTAAGAATCTATAAACGACGTATGAATAACATGTATACTAACATATGTGTAAGTATATCGTATAACTATTTACGTCCGAGAGTCTCTTATCTAAAATTTGTAGTTGTCGTTTTCGTGAATATTTCAAATAATTATAATGCCAAAAAGTTCAAGACAACGATAAAGCAATAACATAACAATGAATACAAACGTGACAATAATTAATCCGCATGAGCTTTGTACAAAACATTTATAACATTTTGTTTATTAGTTGATACCATATGTAATCGAAATTTACAAACTCTTACATGAGAATGGAAATACCGAGGCTCAGTGCAAATCTCATACCAAATATTCTGAGAAATACTTCGAGAAAACTGCTCTTGTTTTTTTGTTGTTGTTGTTGTTCATAACCGTTGTAATAGCTTGTTAGATGAGGGCGCAATTTACTTAATAGATAAGTTGATATGTTGAGGGAAGTTAGAGAAGAAGAAGAAGAAGAAGAAGAAGAAGAAGAAGATAGTCGATAACAAGTATGAAAATAATAAAGACTTTGGATTTTGTCGATAAAGCTCTCTAGCACAATGATTTCTGGGTCTGATGGCACTACACTTGCCATTATGTCGATATTTTGCTTTTGGTGGTTCGAAGATCTACGATGCGACCGGTCCCATCAGAGGCTATCTGGCACCACAGTGTCAGAAGCCCCATAACGTCGTTCATGGACCTCACATTGACAATAGTAACACAATTAACACCGTTAGGCCCATCACTCTTAGCGTTTGCGGTAGGTATGGTTGTTCCTACGCACAATGGGACGAAATATGTAAATGTAAAGTTGCAATCTGATGGTTAACATAGTGAAAGGAAAAAATTTTGCAGGCTCCTCACGACGATCAGATAAAGTAACCTGCATACGAATGCTAAATCATAGCATGTCATCAGTACGGACCCCTGCTCCGCTCATATTTCAGAAAAGTGCTTCCGAATGGAAGCGGTGAGTATATATTATTCACACCATGTCCCATTGAACAATGGATAGTTAAGTCTTATCAAGACAGGTATGCATATTAGGCACTTAGAGATATCAGAGAGGGCCTGATATCTCCAATACATTTTTAAAGGAATCGCAAGGCTTTCGCAAGTGGATATGCGAAGTTGAAATGCCGCGCACTTACGTCTTTTTCGTGTATCAGTTGTGTGTAGTTAGACTTTATTTGTTCAGTGCACCAGTGTGTTTATGTTTGATTTGCATTTTCTCTCTATTAGAGGGAAAATTTTATTGAAACAACTTTAATGAAAGTCCTGAAAACGTAAATATAACATTGCGACTGAAGGAAGATGGTATGCCTGCATAGAGAACATTATCTTCCTTTTATTAGAACTCGATACATTTGTACGTTTTTATGAAGAGAACAGAGAAAAATACAGTTCTTTTTCGACAAAAGCAAGCAAAAGAAACGTGGAAAAGCTATTTGCATATAAAAAAAAAAAAAAAAAAAATCAATAGCAAATTTGTGTATAAATCGTATTACAACATTGCCAAAATATTTTTGCCGTGTGGTTGAGTTGCCGTTCAGAACAGTTTAAAATTTTTGTATCGAAGAATAAACATTTAGTCAAGGAATAATTTAACAACAAATGTGAGTAAATGTCTGGCTAAAGTTTTATTATCAAAGGTCTTTAACGCAGGGAAGTGGGAATTGGAGTTATATATATCGTATATATATATTGTATTCATGATCAGCCTAATGTCTTTCTGTTCGTCTGTTTTAACCACAACTTAACTATTGCCTATAGTTTTTTGTAAGTGCAACACATTCGTCGTGGTTCCTTTGCTATTTTAACTTTTAAAAATATTTTCATTGTAATTGGTGGCTATTCAAAACACGACCTGGACCGAGCTTCGTTCCATTCGAACTTGTTTTAATTATATAATTTTTTATTTAAAGCAAACAGGAAAATTTTTCAAGCCATAAAAATCGAATATTAACGTTTGTAGTACAAATATCATAATTATTGTTTAAAATTTAAAACTTTTACATGGCTCTGTCGTCTTGAAATCAAATTCAAAGAAGTGAATATATACGTATGTACTTTACGTACTTTATTTATTTACTTTCGGATAACGTGGGTGCATTTTTATAGAAGTTAGCGGTTGGGTGGTGTTTTGTCTGCTTTATGGTGTGATGGTAACTATAAAAGATAATAGTAGTTGTTTGATCAAGTGTGCTTCGAACATGTTTGTTTTGTTGTTGCAATGGCAACAATACGCCTTTAGAGTCAAAACATAAGCATATGAAAGCCTAAAGAACATAAAATGAATGCATGCGGTATGCAAAGGAAAAAATAAGTGAAGAAGTGAAAAATAAAAAATAAAAAAAAAATAAACTGACAAATACACAACAAAAACAGCTAAACGGCACAGGTGGAAAATTTGCAAAGCTATAAAACTATCGGTTCGTTGAAAAAAAAGCTCAGTTGCGAGCAAAAGTTGTACGTACTTATTTCTTTTTTATTCTGCTGCTCTGCTGCTCTGCTCTTGTTCTTTTTCTTCTTTTTCCACTCTGTTATTATTCCTTGCATTTCGATATAATGCGATTAAAACTTGAGCACACATGCATGCGTGTATTGTATATGCATGTGTATGATAACAACATATGTTTGAAATGTTAACGGTATAAAAAACGAGAGAAAAGAAAAAAAAAGAAGAAATCGTTTGTGTGTTATTACTGTTGTTATTGTTATTTAATATTATAATGAATATGAGAGTTAGTTAGTGTTGTTGTCGTTGCCATTCATCTTTGCCATTTTTGACTTATTATAAAACAAAAAATATTAAAAAAAAAAGTATTTTGCAACAGCAGGATACTTGAATTGTATATCTGGCGGATGTGTATAAACCCGTAATAACCTGCGCATATACAATAAAAAACTAGATATATTTTTTCTTAACGTTAAGTGTTTTATCACAAATGTTCAAAAGGTTTATATTGTTTTTGTGTTGTTTTTTTTTCCGTTGTTTGATTTGTTTAAACAAATGCTAAAAAAAAAAAATAAAATAAATAAATAAGAATCTGTGGTTGTGCGTACGTACGTACGTGTAGGTTAACATCTGCCATCAGACGATTCCTAAAAATGTACCCATTTTGAAACGCGTGTTTTACTTGACAGTCGGTTAAGATAGTGGTTTTTGTTGTTTTCAAATTAAAATTAAAATCTTGGCAAGGTTTCATGTGCAGCGACAAAAACAATATTTTCAAGATGAAATTTATGAAATCTTAATAGCTTTGAACTTGCTAAAAGAGGAAAAGACTAAGAGTGGGAGTACGAAAAAGAAAGGAAGAGCGAGATAATAAGGGATCAGTGACTTTTCATTGATAGATCATATTTTACTTATCTTGAACTAATATTGCAATTTAACTGTTTTTTATTTAATTTGTTTTTTGTTCCCATATAGCGATTTGCATATATTTTTTAATATTCGACTCTGTTGTTCCTGTTCCTATTTTTTTGCTGTCAATGTCAAGTCTTAAATCGTTCCATATGTCTAGGCAGCGCACTGTTTGCGGTAAGTGTGAAACAAATTTACGATTCTATAAATCTGCTTCTCATTTCGGAATTATTAATGCATTGCGATTACACACGTGCATACACATATATTATATTTATTTGTGCATTGTGCATACCTATGCATAGATGTGTGCATGTTCACAAGTGTGCGTTATTACATATTCTAAATTTTAAATTATTTTCGTAATCAATTGCTTTACCGATTTACGTTAACTTCTGATGTATATTTTGGGCAATAACTTTAACTTTCCGGTTTAGCGAGAAACTGCAAAAGGTCAACGAAGGAAAAAAAAAGAATTGTCCCTTTACCTGGCATAGATTCGACAAATAGATGGTAATGAATTTACATATTATTAATGGTAACGTGATGCTGTGAAAACTGCATAAGAAAGTTCTCCAAAAAAGTGTTAAATATTTTTGATACGTTACTGCGTTGAATCTTTACGTCTTCTATCACTCAGTGTATTCATTTAGAGCTGTATTTCTCTTTGATCATACTATTGAAGGCTCTTTGATTTTCGCAATGAACAGATTAACTAAACCAAGGGTTTGGTTATTTAATTTTGTGTTTCAAGCGAAATGGCGTCGTCCACTCCGCAAAAATATGGCGTTAGAGCCCATAGGTACATGTGTACCGCAGAACGTTTAAACAAATCTGAGAGCTGGTCATCTTTCTGGACCGCACTATAGCATGGACAGTCGCATTGAAAATGCTTAATTGCAGAATGCCCGACGATATACATACTAACTCGGAGACGTTAATCAGCGTCTCTTACGGAAAAGGTCCGTCAATGCTGATAAAACGTCAGGAAAAAGTTATGGATATGAACGGTTTCCATCTCTTTGGACCAGGCGGCGCGTATTTAACACTTTATTGTTTCATTCATCAATCAAGGGTCGTTGTTAGTTGCTGAAAAATGAAGAAAACAAAAAAGATGGAACTACTGAAACCGATAATTCCTTGTAATTATCGTAAAAAGTGGAATACGACACGTCAGAAGGGATTTTGCTGGACTTTCATGCTGATCTATTCAGACCGTGGAGCTGCAGAATAGTGTAACTATGTAGAAAAAGTCCTTCTGCAGTCTGAGAAGACACTTCTTACGATATATCTCTTGACCGTCCTGTGGGCAATTTCCTGTTGCTGAGAACATGGGAAAGATCGCTTCTTCCATTGACCGGCAACAGGTACGAAGGACAAAAACATGGACAAAATCGAAAGCTGATTATCCAAAGTTATCGCTTGCGTCCCAGAAGAGGGCGTCAAGGGAAGCGAATTTACCTGTTAAGCCCGTTTATAATAATTTGTCCTTTACATTGCGGATGCAACGCTTGCTTAGAGAGGCATTATAGTAGTAGAGTTTTTCGCGCAAAAAACTAGCTAAAGTGATGGAATATGCATCGTATTCGTCTGATACGATTTTAGCCGAAATCTATCAGAATATTCGTTGAAAGACAGAACCTGTATTCGAATCACGGCAAGAAAAATGTACGAAGGAGTACGCTGAGCGATGCCGTGCAATCCACTGTCTGGCCTATTGCGAAAATTTTGACACTCCCCAACGAAAACTTGTTGATCATTTCATCTTTCGCTCATTCGTCCCGCCACAGTTTGCTTGATTTTGCTAATAAAATGTTCCACAGAACACACACCCGAACATCCCTTAAGGGATAGTGTTTTAAAACAATTGCATCAAATACTGGTACACTGGTTACGAAATTTCAGTTTCTAAGAACAATCAATCACACGCAGTATAATTTTCGTATAAATAGGTTAGCTGAAAAGTTCCCCACCTGAGCATAAGGTTGGCGCGAATTGCTCACAAATGTTATGGAATATGTTTGCGCACGTCTTGATAGGTATTAACACAAAATTGTAGTCATTTTGGACGTGCAGTTGTTGTTTGACTGGCGTTAATGATAATTTCCGTCGACGTGAGTGCTTTTGGCAACATGAAAAAAATTCAGTATCGGGTTGCTATTAAGGATTTGCTTCCCAAACGCAAACTTTGGTTAGCTAAATCGAAACATGGTCTTACTATCTTGGGTGATGATGAACGTTGTGGACCCGGGCAAAAACTGACTGACGTATCGATCAACCACCATCATCACCCGGGCTAGAGCGTCAGCAAATGTCTAAAAAAATGCGTTTGTTTGAACCAAGGTGTAGGCATTGTGAGCAAACTGCATTGCGTATGCACCGTGTCTGCAGTTGATGGTTGTAAGGGCAAAACTACCAGAATTAATACACCATCCATAATATTTATATAGCCCTGAGCGATTAGTTTACATCGCAACTGTCAAGAGGATGCTCCAGAAAAAAAAAAAAAGAATTTGGCGGAAGCTCAAGCGCATCTGTAGCGAGCATCTCGACAAATGTTTCTATGGACAAGACATCGAAATATGAAATGGGCGTTATGCTGGTTGAATCATGCCTAGAGGAGATTATGTCGATGAATAAAAGTAAAGTAAAGAACAAAAAATGTCTTTGTTTCTTGCTTATATCGAAACTTTTCACACAACCCTCGTATAATCTTTTCTTACTGCAAATAATAGGTGCATGTAACCTAAATTTTGTGAAAAGTTTGGGAAAACTTTGTAACACAACACCACAACAAATCGTTTTATGATAAATGCTTTTTTATAAATAGTTTGTGTTTTTACGAAAGTGTGACTTGTTTTCAAAATTTTTGAAATTTTTCTGTAAAATTAAAAGAAATGTCTGAAATAGTCAAATGCATAGATAGAAAGTGTGTCGCATAAATCGCCGCAAACGGTAGACTGACTTAAATAGGCAATTAATTCGTCTTACCATAAAAATTTGGCCATCTCACCCACACTTTGATGATTACAAATATCGAAAAACAACAAAAATTAGGCACAAATATCAAAGCATAATTTTGTTGTTTCTGTTTAACGTATGGATGAGAACATGCTGCTATTTGTCATTCTTTAATTTAGTCTACAAACGCATACGCATACATATGTACACTCGCTACTTTGTTAAAAGGCCAACTAATCATTTGTGACTAAAACAAATTTGTAATAAAATATTATTAAAATTTTGACTTTTAAAAATAGCGCGAAAAAAGGGTGGGGAAGAGAGAAAGGGAGAGAGGGTAATAAAGGAACACCCACTCAAACAAATTTAAACGGATATATATCGTTAAGAATTTTTAAAATGTTTTTTTCTATTAGATACAAATTAGCGTAAACGAGAAAAGAGAAGGAACGAAGCGGCAAGGAGGGGAAGTTATACCACCTACCGACCGCTAAGAGACAACAGCTATTTATTCAAAGTGTCATATATGTTAGCGTCTACATAAGTGCTGGCTATAAATTCGCCAACCAAATAGTGTCGGATGTTGCCGATTGGCTGCAGTTCAAGTTTAAAATGTTTGCGATTTCTACAATTTATTTATTTATTTATTCTTTTATACTTATCAGACGATCACTGACGTCATAATACTTATGAACACATGCATGTTTGTTTGCAAATGTGCGCACAAACCACTAAAACGCCATTGGCGCTGTTGTTTTACAATGCAAAAGAAATGATATCGCAAATGAATCCGTTTGTGAGTATATTTTTTCCACCGTTTACAGACATAAAAACGCATAGAGATATCATTGGTTTAGTTATATGTATATATATATATATATATATATATATATGCATTTTTTTTCGTATTCGTTTAAAAGCTAAAAGGTCGCGAAATTCTTTTTTAATAAGAGCGTTTTATATCCTCTTATTCTTTGCCTTTAACTTATTCCGCTGCTTTTGTTTCAGATCAATTTTGCATGAGTAGCCCTGTGTATAGCTATAACGAAGACTAACAGTAGTTAAGATCTATAAAAATCTTACTATCTGCAGGTCCGTACATTAGAACGACGTATATTTGATTAATTTGCTGACATAGGTTTATGTAACAGTTTGAATGTATGCATGCACAAAAGTACAAAAGTTATATACGTTCTATGGTGAGCTTTCGACATTCAATATCTTAAATCAGTTAGTGCTCGTTATACAAAAATATCTCTGATAAATATTTATGCCTAGTTTTACACCAATTTCTATTTTATGCTTTAAGTTATAGTTTTGGCGTAGCTTTTGCATTGCGAACTTGTTTGCTTACGTGTTCGTATACCATTTTTCAATAGGATTCGTCCTTGAATCAAAGCATGTCGCTGTACCGACTTTCACCAAAATATGTCGACAATTGCGACCTGTAGGTTGAACACAAAAACATATGGGCAAACATCAAACAGACAAACACAAATCGATTCAGAAATTTTTTTTTCATTTTTTTAAAATTTTCTCCCCTTTCAGTTTTCATTTGACGTGAATTGAACGAACACAAGAAAACAAGACAGACGGATGGACAGACGAATTGAGGAACAGGCAAGCTTAGCTCGATTGATAGTGACTTTCAGACAAAATTGATGTATCAAAATTTACTTGACTGGTTTTGAATCAGACCGCGCTGCTTATGATATGAGTAAGTTAATCAGCTAATCCGTGTATGGTTGCGGGGCTGCAGCAGAACTTTTAGTTCCTTTAGCTGCTTCATTAATATTATCTTAGTTTTGAGTCAAAACATTCTACACGGAATGGTAAATTTAGTTCACGAAACCAGAAAATTTACCGTCAAATGCAAGAAACCGCCCTTAAAGCCCGTATATTAAATCAATCAAATATCGTCACTAATTTACGGAAGAGAATTTATATCAAAACTTTTACACCAATCTTTAAAATAAAGCATTAGGTGAATGGAATGCACTCAATTTGTAGCATTCACGAATGTTCCTAGCAAGAACAGCAAGGAGCACAATTTACCATTTCGAACAACAAGTCAAGAATTTTCTAGAAATATGACTGACAGATAATCTAGGGACAATTTTGTTGTTTTTTTTAAAATTAATTTAAAAGGAATTAAAAGAGTGCCAGTAGTACGGTAAACTGGAAATACGTAATTTCGAGAGGAAAGAGGAAAATTGTTGAAAATTTTTTTATTCCAAACTATCCAGTACACTCAAGATGTTTGTAATGCCATTCAATGACTATGTATGCGGTAAACGACTCTTGAACTTGACTCTTGCACTCTTGAATGGCTGCCTTCATACTTTAGACATTCATGGCTTTGTGGCCCATGCGACGTAATTTATAACTTGAAAGGACAATTCGTTTTGTCTTCGTTTGTAGCTCTAGTTCCGGGCAAATTAGAATCTATTGCAATAGTTTCATTTAACATTAATGATTATTAGAAGGACATGTCGACTTGATTTATTTCAATTTGCTCATTAAAAGTAAGTTTGCTCATTAAAGTAAACTATCGTTAGATCGTTAACAATAATTCGGGAAGAATTTAAATGCTATTAATTTCCCTAAGGGGCAATATATCATTCGATCGGTCAATGCTTCTTTTATTATTCTCTACTATCGTCTAAAATAGTATTTGAAATCTTCAGTAATAAACAAGTTAACAACGGTTCTGCTTATTAAGTTGATCGTTCTAAATATTTGTGTACGTTTATGTGTGTGTGTGTGTGTGTGTGTGTAAAACAATACTGATCCAATATTCGTTCTCATGGCAATAAACGTCGATATCGTGAACAAATTGATAAAACAAAATCATCAAGTGATTTATAGTAAAATTCCTATAGGTCACTAAATTCACTGTAGTATGAAAGTGTAGTTTGAAATTTATTATTTGTTCCAAAAATTCCGAGGTCGGATGTTCTATAAATTCTTAAGTCGTACTTAACGAATCATTGTCAATATCGTGATATCGTGATGAATCTTGGATATGATGCATGTAGGAGTCTGAAAATAACTAACTGGCAAGTCTACAGGCTTTGCAAAATGAACGAGTAAAAGTGGTTCCACCTCCAAACACTTCAAAGCAAATGATCATCTGCTCTTTTAGAGCAACTATAAATGGGAAAATTTAAAAGACTAGTGTGCGTAAATGGAAATCGTGAAAATCATTTTGTGTCAACCCACTTGTCCTCGTGGAATACTTACCGGGGTAAGTATTCCTTTACGGGATGACACAGGCTGCTGAGTTAGGTTTCACTTTATTTAGTGGTTACTAGACTGAAAGTAGAAAGACATTCGCTGTATGCATAATAATTCTTCGATACACTTTGGCTTAAAAGGAAATATGGTGTTTGCCATAAATGAAGCGACTATTTAATCCTAATTGGCCAATGAAGCGTTCTCTGAAGTGATTCCCCGCCTTACTACACAGAGTCTTGCAGATGCAAGGTCTGATTTGTACTTTTTAATTTCTTCGTTTTCGGTTCAAAATTAATAAAATGTTAAATTATGTAAATTTTACTTTTCGTGAAAAGCTCCTTAAAAAATGTGATAAATGTGATAAGTAAACTGTCTAATGTGGAAAACAAAGTACAGTTGGCGAAATTAGATTTCGTTTTTCAATGTAATCCCCTCTTAGCTTGGCACACGGACTTCAACGAGTCGTATCTGCTTGATTTTGTCGATCAACCGACTCAGCCACGCTGAATAATAAGTCCCTGTGATTGCTTTAGTCTGTTTCGGATAGTCTGTGGGGCTTATGACAAATGTACTTCTAAATAGGTTGGCTATTACCTTACCTTTCCCGTCGATGTATGCATCCGGTTTAGTGCACTTCCAACCTACAAAATCCAGTTTTTCCATTCGTGGCGTGATTCTGATATATGGCGGCGAGTTAGTTAGTATCTTAAACATTATTATTTAATGAGAAAACAGCTCATACTAATTGCGCTTAAATATATTAAAGCTCTTCATTGAAGCGGTTACACGAATAACTTTGAGTGAGTTGTAGGCAAAAGCAGCACCTAGCACCTAGCTGGCCCGAAGGTTTCCTTTGCAATTATAACTACATATCCATATGAGATGTTTACAACTACAATGACATACACACATTCCGATTTAGGTCGTCGAATATCATATCGTGACTGTTTTCACTCATATCAAAGGGGACAGCAGTCTAAAGTAAAGTAATCGATAGATTGACTTGAATTTTTTTTTTGATCGATATATCGTTGATGCTAACGATCTCATCCCGATAGTGAGAATATAATCCGCAATAATAAAATTCTTCCTTTGTTTTAGCAGAGTGTCAATGTTGAATAAAATCGTGAGATGATACCGAGAAAAGTTCAGTCTGATTTTGTTTCAATAGAACTTTGTCTGATTTCTCGCTATGTTGAGAGTTAGTAAAAGCGGAAAACCAATCTACTGATAGCGTCTCATAGGACGGTTGTGCAGTATGTATTCCAGTGAAGAGCACCGAAGTAGCCGTAGCATTGAACTTCTGGCGGGATAGCTTTTTAGTAGATTGGGACTTAATCGATTACTGACGAGTATCTCGTCATTAAGATAAAACTTGAAATCATTTAAATAAGTCCTTGGACATATTTGAGGAAAAGTGTGGTTGCGATATAACGGTAGATAGATGGCTAGGATAGGACTTGGGGGTTTTGAAATGATCACTACTTTTATAAGCAATGCTATCTCGCTATATACATGATGAGAGAATCTCGTTATACCATATTTCGGTTTCTTTACATATTTTCTTTTTCCTAATTTTCACCAAATACGACAAGGGCCGACTGACTGCTTTCGACACATAGTTTTCATTTTACCCTAAAAAAAAAAAAATAAATAAAAGAAAATCGTATCAGCAACTGTTTGTACATTGCGGACGTTTTTGAAATTTGTTGACCAAAATGATATCAAATTTGGAAAAACTATATATGTATATATATTAATAAAAAAAAAGTCTAACAATCTAATCATTAATGCGGTTTTTCAAATGCAGATTTCGAATGAACGCTACCTGTAAATGTACGGAAAATCATACACGGATGCGCATACAATTTATAAACACATGAACGAGACACTACGTACATACGTATGTATGTAAACTTAAGAAAACGATTGTTCACATCTGGTTTTTATTTGTAGAAGTTTGCAAGGTGAACCTACCTCAACCTCTTTCAGCCTCTTATCAGAAAAACTACCGTCGATGTTGTGTGTTTGCTTGTTTATTTGTTTTTATTTTATTTAATTCTTTTCCATGCTTGCAATTGTGCACTTCAGGTAATTTATGCAAATCTCATGCAGTGAATGTGAGATAAGATTATTTATTGCAATATGTAGCAGTGGGTATATACTTTTAGATGTGTTGTATGCATGTACGTACGTATGTAGTGTGTTTAAGTATTTAGCATGAACACGTTTTCTTCTATAC
Source organism: Glossina morsitans morsitans (assembly GCA_001077435.1). Taxonomy (NCBI): domain Eukaryota; kingdom Metazoa; phylum Arthropoda; class Insecta; order Diptera; family Glossinidae; genus Glossina; species Glossina morsitans. Next base: position 8,750 of record CCAG010013728.1, on the reverse strand, counting down.
ATATATATATATATATATATATATATATATAAATATATAAAGAACAAACAAAACTCTCCCTCTCTTTCTTATAGAAAGATATAAAGAGATAAAGATATATATATATATATATATATATATATATATATATATATATAGAGAGAGAGAGAGAGAGAGAGAGAGAGAGAGATAAAACAAAAAAATAAACAAACAACAAAATTTCGCAAATCGTTGAAAATTTATCAAGCGGCAGTTTTAAATGATTGGGATTTCCGTCAACTTTGCATCCCTCAACCGTTACAGTATTCAGCGCTGTATGTCAAGTGAATCATCTGCAAGCAATTTCGATTTCAATGACTATTGAAATTCACACCTGAAGCCGCTGTGCATGTGACTACATGTTGACTGAAAGTGCTATTTTACATGATTAATACCGTTAAGCGGAATTCCTTAAGTCTACGCTTACGTCTCTGTTGCTTAAGTATTTATTTAACTTGATACAGTTTTTTTCTTTTTCTTTCTTTTTCTTTTTCTTACGTTTTATATTCTGCTTAGTTTTGAGAAATTTTTAGGAGAAATTTTTTCTACAAGCTTTTTTCCTCTTTTCAATGCATCTATCCGTCAGTCATTCATTTGTTACTGTTGCCGCATTTCCGTTTGCTTTTATGTTAATTTGCATGCAAAGTGCGTTAGTTTTTCTTTTAAGAATAGTTTCAGTTTTGATCAGAATCTCATTCATTCATCCATTCTTGGATTTTCTTCAACGCTATCTTTCCATTTATTATTTGCCAACTTGAGATCAATTTATATACTAACACATACATGTACACCGTCCTATGCTGATTTTATGTTTGCTGCTATAAAACAGATAACGGTATTTATGCATTGTTAAGCTGCTATTAGTATCGATATCTAATAATTTTGTGAGACTGTTGGTTGTAAAACTAAAAAAACTGAAAATTTTGTGACCGTTCAAACGATTAATTTGGACCTAGTTCCGAAATTTTGCCACAAACAAGAAGATAATCGCTAAACGAGGTGCCTTTTGAAGGGTTTTGCTTAAATTTGGCGTTTTAAGTTTTCAGATTCGACCACGTTTCATACGCATATGTATTTTCTTAAGTCCGATGGGTATGCAGTATTCGTCTTATGGCGAAAAGCTTTCTCTCTAACTTAACTTTTAACCGCTGGGTTGTGAACATTGTTATTTTTATCATTTTGTTTTCTCACTTAACGTTAAAACGCAATAGGTGTCTTTTTGTTTTCGCATAATTTGTCTGCTTCTTCGTGGATTTTCCATGTTTGCGATTATTTAGTAATCACAACATGTTGTCTTCTTTTGCATTTTCTCACATAATTTTGTTACATATTATAAATGGCTCGTACATAGTAAAGGAAAATTTTTCTTGAAAATATTTTTATGTTTGAATTTCCTGTCGCCAGTCTATACATGTGTTTCTCGTCGAAATGAAAAATCTTTTATAGTTCACTCAACTTTAGAATCGTAAACGTAGATCGAAAATTGAAAAGCACACAGCATTTAAACGTTGTTTAATTCTAATTGAATGAAATCAAAGAATTATTCAGAACAGTATATAAATTAGTGCAGACTAATTTACTAACTACTTTTTCCCGATATCTATTGAGAGGTAATTCTCGGATTAGTATCCGCAGTGCAGATAAGCGGATTATTTATCAATGTTTGTGTGTTGTATTAAAACCGCGTTTGACAAGAATGCTGATTTTGCACGTTAATCACGTCTTAGTAACGTGGATACGTTTCACGCTCCTTGGAAATTCACTTCTTAAGAAAAAACTACGCTTGGATAGATAGATCAAAAGAAATGGCTCGGAAGCTCAATTGCAACAACTTTGAAAATAAGCAACGCTCGGCTGTAAGGGTCTCTCAAAATACGCGACGACTAGCCGAGCTTCGATCTAGTCCTAAGCAAATGGCTTATACATGTGCACACATCTGGGCAACGAGATTTTTTTTTTTTTTTTATCTTCCTTATATGCCTACATATAAATAATACATATGTTAATATTGCGAAATTAATGACTACAAACACTTGAAGGCATTGAATGGAATGTGTTTTCAAATGAAATCATCTGACGATAGCCATCGATGTCACCTTCAGCGTAAACGCACTCTCAAGCAAAATTTTATTCCCAAAACTCACACGAAATAAACGGTAAAAGACTTATTCGAAAAGCAAGAGACCACCCATACAACAACCCATACACAACACAGGTATTTGTTTAAAAGTATTTCGATATCAGGGCACTTTTCTTTGCTCCTTTTGGAAGATTCAAAATATATATATGTATATAGAAATGAAAAGCTTAACGGCGCTTTTCTACTAAAATTCAAAAAAAAATTTTCTTAAATTTCAAGTAAACGTTTTCTGACCAAATGCAAATACTTTGATCGATCGATAATCTTTTGCCATTTTTCTTATAAAACAGTTATGCTATCGCTATATAAGTTTGGGGATTTTTGCGCGAAAAACTGAACAAAAAATTGTTCAAGTGCCTCTTTTGAAGTCAACTTTAAGAAGGATTTCGGCGACGAGTGAGATGTTGTCCGAACGAGACAACGTCGTGATTTGTTACTGTCGTGATGAAAGACAACGCGTTTGCGAGTGATCAATTTTCGACGCTTTACTTAGAAAGGGACGCTTTCACCGCATTAACTGTTGACGGTAGAGAGTGTAGTCAATTGTCTAGTCATATTAGAGCATCTTAGGAGACACGATGCCTTTGTCATCGCATCAAAGAGAAATCGTTACCTTACGCGGCCTCAAACTGGGTTTTTGATCGTTTTGCGCTTCATCCATCTTGGTTCGCGATTCTTGTCGCATCGCATGGTCGTATGTGACTCATTTTTCAACGTCCGAAATTGATCCATTTCCGAATCCGATCCAGGTTGGAATCGAGTCTATTAAATTTTTTCCTGTTAATTCATATGTTACCCAAATTTAAAGCTTCTTTTGGCTACAATGCACTTCCGTAGCAATCTTACAAGATGAAATGTAATGGTCTTGGTCGATGTTCCTTCGTCGTTATTAACGATTCATTGATCGAAGCGCAAAGCGTCTTTAACATTCAAAGTTTAAAACTTTGTTCATAGGCTTGCGAAGCATTTCTGTCTGGCATCGAAATATATAGCGAATCTTTTCAAAATTTTGGCTCAATTTCAATACGAAATTACTTTGGATGGAGTTAATGCCACAATGTTTTTTTTTTTCAATCATTACCTTCAACTCCTGCAAATATAAACCGTAAGTCGATAGGGTTAGCGTTACCAAAATTTCATCACCTTAGAAGTATCTATTGGGAAAAACGCCACAAAATTTTCCCTTTACTTAATGTAAAAGTTTTATAGAACTTTCGGTACCTTCGTGGCAACTTCCATAGCCAACGAAACTTGACTTTGTTATAATAGCTCTGTGTTGTGCTGGTTTATTATGTCTGAACCTTGGTTAATGCAAATCTGTCAATGACTTGACTTTATTGTGATAGTTCTTCGTTCAGTTGGCTTATCTTGTGTGTAAATAATGCGTTCTTTCATCGTCGAAGGTGATCCAAGACAGGTTCGACTTTACTGCGCCTAAACTGCATATCACAAATATTGATTCATTCAATCATGTGGCTCTCTTTCAATTCAAGGGTTACGTTCTTACTGAAATCAACTTAGCTTAAATGACTTTCACTTGTTTTACCAGGCGTACGGGCCTATTTATTTCCATCGCCTTTCTTAAAGACGCGGCATTCCTTTAGCTGTGAGTGTTTATCTCATTTCTGCTCTTTGTGAAAATATTATTTTAAAGTTTTAAGCGTCAGTACGAGTTATCTCGCAAAAATGAGCACAGTAGAGTTTTTGAAAGGTTTGAATAAGTCGATGTCTGTGAGAAAATGACGCAAAATTCATTACTTGTCTCGTTTAATTCGAAGAAAGCGCGGCTGAAGCGCGGTCTTGTTTGATCAAAAACTTTGCGCCGATTACCAACAAAGAAATAGTTGCAATATTCGAAAAGGAATTGTAGACAACGTTCGAGCTCATATTGCGAACCGCGTTCAGCAAGTGGCGATAGCAGCTGTAGTTGGCTACCAAACTTTTTTTCATTTAAGCTATCGTTTGTTTGTTTTGATACTAGAAAGAACTTTTCATCAGAAGCATGGAAGAAAGGTTTAGCTAGCGTTAGACAATACCTTTAATAAAATATATTTTACTATTCTGTTCTGTACTGTTCTGCAACAACATCTTCTTATTCATCACTAACCGTTGTGTTTCTTTTCTTTTTACAGTTTTTGTTTACAGTGATTATCTTTACATGCATTATAGCAATTTCATGAACAATTTACCCACCGCACGCTTCAACTGGTAACTTAGAGCGTTGCTCATCTATGAGCAAAAGTTGTGCGGAAAGTATTCTTTTAAATTAATTCTGGTAGGCGCGTTCTTTTTGCAAATATCATCATCATACCACCTATAGCATTATATCGTAATAGCATCATACATAATGTTCTTCAGCCACTTTGTCTGTTTCAAGGAATAAAATCGTAAATTATGCCGATTATTCAGGTTATGGCGTTGCATGTTGGAAACAAATATGTGTATATATATATATGATTTGATATCAAGTGTTAAAAGGAAGAAGTCAAGCATAAGACTCTGACCGAAATCCTTGATATTATACTTATGAGGGAAAACTGAAAATATTTTTATATCAGACAAAGCGGTTATAAGTGTAAAGGCGAGATTATTATCTCTTACACACGGATCCTATTATATAAGAGGCACTTTAATAACAGTAACCGCAATGCTTGTTTGCCTCCAAGTGTATAGTGAATAGTGTTTTCTTGTTAACTTTTAATGAAAAGAAAATAAAAGATAAGAAAACAAGGCGACAGACAAGGTTATTACGTTCTTTTCTCACGATCAATTTAGTTAAACTTGATTTGTTGTATGATTGAAATGAAGAGTGCATTGCTAAGCGTATGAATATAAAATATCGGTGACATCGAACACCGGGAAATATCTTATAGTTTCACGAGTTATCTCTATTTCGCTGGTAGTTCTTGGTGTCCCTCCTTCTTTTAGTGGGGGGGTTTCTTTATAACATTAATATCCATTTCGTTTTTCTTATTTAAATATTTAACTGACACAACGGTAAACATGTAACGAAAAATAGATTCTCTCTTCGCTTGAGATTTACGAGCTCTGTTGTTTACAATTATGATAAATTTGTTTCTTCTTAATAGGCACGACGTCTTGATGAGTTTCCCTTAAACAAATTCAAACAGTTCTTCATAACTGTAATATTAGCCTCACTGCAAGCCGATAGGACGCGAATCTAGCTGACAACTTTGTTATGCTTCAAAATTGATTGGCGGTGCTTTCCTGCTTTCATGTACTTTTGCCAAAAGTTTTTTTTTTTCATGTCCAACAAACATCATTAAAGGATGTTAATCCAGAGATACATACCGTAATTTGTATATCTGTATGAAGAATAAGCCAAATGCAGCGCACATTTATTATTCGTAGACATAAGAGAACAACGGCCAGTTTCGCTTTTGATGAATGTAAGAAGATGATAGTGAAGGTAAAAAGTTTTTAGCGATAATAATAACTGGATATGTACTTATGCGGTCTAAGGTGATGAATTTTACACACACATTGCTTGCTTTTTGATTTACATTTTTTTAACGTTCATCTTTCAGTTGTCGTAGATAAAATGAAATGAAAAATGATTTGTACTCGTATTATTCCTTTAAGAATATCTCCATTAATTGAAGCAACTTGAATGTTTCTTCGTTCTACGACACGCTCGATTAAGAACTTATGTACGTGGAAATATTTTCATTAACACATATATTGGGTTGGTAAGAAACTATTATTTTCGTTCTTTGTTCTTCGTATGCGGACGGAAGTGTTGAAGATTGCTTTGAAGAATTTCTAGTTGGTCTTATCATTTTTACGTTACGTTAAGTTACGTCGTAAGCAACTTGAGTATTTAGTTATTTCAAAGCAAACACAACAAAGTTGAACATATTAGATATGTTTGCTTTTTTCATCTCCCTAAGAGTTATACGCTGTGTGCTGCATAACTTGGCAAAGTTGATGATTAAACATTTCCGATGTCCCGATCAAAGTTTTGCTGAAACGAATTACAGCTGAATTAAAATAATCATAATTGAAGCAGATCGCCGCATCTCGCAACTATTTGAGAGATTACAAATCGATTAAATATAGAATGTCATGAATGTGTATGAATATCTTAGATACATTTATTTACATAAGCATAAGTTTGCGATGCACATGTTAATCATTCATTCCAAAAGGATCATGCGCGTAGCTGAAAGCAGATCGATAGCTACATTTTATCGAAAGTCGATCATGGCATCGACCTGATGGGGTCAAGAAGGTATTACGTATTTTACGCCGCATGTAATAGATCTGACTAAACTCGAATGCTTATTAGCAACGACTGATCAAACTAACTGAGGCAATCGCGGACAGAAGAACAGGCACAATTGCTAAATGGTAATGCTTTCATGGAAAATTATTCGAGCTTAATTGATAAGTATTGTGATGTCTCCCATAGCGCAATTGTTTAGCTTCATTTGATTACCGTTTGGTCTGGAGGTCTGCAGAATTTCTTGAATAATAAAATGTTTATTACTTCGTCTTCGAAAAATGATAAAATGCCTATTGTTTTTTTTTTTATTTTTATTTCATAGTAAAGACACGATATTACTTTATTGTCAACCTTTATATCTAACGTGCACTTAATCCAAACTTATCATATACACATGTACACACATATATATATATATATATATATATATATATATAAGTACGTGTACATGTTCACTTAATAGACTCGGCTATTGCCTATGCCCATCTCTTAGTCTGTCCTTACATACAACTTCTCACATCATCCTAGGTGATGTGTACTCTGTGTCAGTGTTGCTTAAACGTCATTCGACATTTTACTGCGGTGACCAAGAAGACAAACATTACGCGGAAAGTAATCTCGATTTTGAAATATTTTTTCTTATTCACATTTAAATGATTACAGTACGGATTTTATAGTTATCCAGAAGACATTTCCAGTATGCGAAGATATCGAGTCGTTAATAATTAGCTAAATGGTTATCGTGTGTTTGTGAAAGAAGTTAAGGAACCTCTGCTATATGCAATAACAGGGACTTTAAATGCTACTGGCTGTCTACGGAGACTTATGGTTAGTTGATGCATGCATGCACAAATATATTTAAGTGTTTTTGTGTTTATGCATGTGAATTGATCACATGTTTGAGTAGATTTCTTGAGCGCCACGCGCTTTAGTGATTTATACATTTTTTTCTTTAACTAAAATGTGCATGTTTTCCATATGTGAACGTACGAGAACGTACATAAGAATTTTGTTAATCTTGGTTCTAAGGTGGTGTGCTGTAGTGCCGTTCTTACTACTTCTCAGCTGTTGAGCGTGGCTGGTCTGTGAGTAAAAAAAAAAAACCGTAACAGATGTAGTGGCGTTAAGTAAGTGTTACATTTGGCGGTTGGTTATCTGTTTTGTGTCTATTAACTGCAACCTCATGATTTGCTCGTTATTGTGCCATTAAACGGTTGTTGTTAGCGTTTATTTTTATTTTTATTTTTTTTTTTTTATTATTTATTTATTTATTTTTTTGCTCATGTGTGTGTGAAGAAGTTAATTGAGTTAACTGTGAATTTCAGAATTTTCTAATTAAGGTTTCGTTCAAAGAGAAGAGAACTTTAAAGTGGCATTTTTCGCATTTTTCTCTCATGTGCTTGAAAATAGTTTCAGCATTTGTTCGATGGCCTATGATTTGAAAAAACTTTTTTTTTCTTTATTTTAAAAACCTTTCCTTTTAAATTACTCGATCGAAACACACACATGTAGCAACATTACGACAGGGATACCTACGTTTGCATACTTTGCTCTTGGTATGAAGACCTTTTCCGTATTTAAACTATTTCGGAAATAGTCTCTAACGCTTACTTTAACATCAAGATGTTCCTGGTTGGATTCGATTGCGTTAAGGTCGCCGTGAGTAACGGTTTGAAAAGCATTTCAGGTGAAACTTCAGACGCTTGTTTTTTTTTAAATCGAATATCCAAATTATCAGGAGACAGTTAGTTACCTTTCTTTGTCGCGTTGTAGATGTTGTCTTCAATTCTCTTAGAGATTCTGTACTCGGAGTACCTTTTCTTTTAGTTCCGTACTCGTATTTTCTATCCTCTCTACATCCTTTTATATAATTTGCTGAAAGCTTAAATTGTTTTGAGGGACCATAGTTTTAGTGGCGAACCCCGCGCAATGATTCAATGATTCAACAGCCATTTCAAAAGTATTGTCCTATTAATTATATAATTTAATTACTACTGGATATAATTGACTGCTGGCGTGATTTCTCATCGAAGGAAGTGTCCTATCAATTATGTTGTTATTAATTTTCATTTCTGTGAATATTGTTTTTCACAAAAACTCCGCGCGCATATTTAAATATATGCACGCATATGTATAGAGTTATCTTTTAACCTTATAAAATGTAAAAATTGTTTTACGCTCTTCAAATTATGTGCGTTTTTTTTACAAATGCGATTAATTACAAAAGGAGAATAGAGTCAGAGTGATTGGGAGCTATAAGCTTTTACCAAAATAACTTTTCAACATATTTTTGTAGATATAGAAACGCCCTTTTACATATACATATATATATATATATATATATAT
>CCAG010013727.1:0-75108 GCA_001077435.1 Glossina morsitans morsitans | reverse complement strand
ATATACATATATATATATATATATATATATATATATATATATATATATATATATATATTTATTTATATATGTGTATGTACAAATGCTTATATGTGTGCGCTTATTTAGGTAGTTACGAAATTAAACCAAAGCTTTGAGTATCACAAATTTGAGGTTTTTTTCAGGGATCAAGCACGTGTAGAGGCCGTTGCATCCATTAGCTTGCACTAGAAGCATTTAAGAATTTGCTTGCGTTTGTTTATTTTACGGTTGAATAACTTCCAACAAAATAACATAGTGAAAGTTGATTATCGTATTATACATTTTGTAGGGGTTGCGAAGTATAGGTAAAGGCAAAAGTATTCGCCATCTTCTCGGCTTTAATTCTTGAATACACATTTTTAACTTTAGCCAAAAACTCTGTGAATATATGTCAATTTGCAACCGATGGAGATGGTTGCTGTTGTTCAATGTTGACTTTAAATCGTTTACGGAGCACAATGCATTGGGAAAGTTCTCATTCTCGTACACATTTAAAGGCGATTTTCGATTTTTGTTTAAAATATTTGCTTTAAAATTTGGTTATATCGACATTGTTCTTCTTCTTATTTTTGTATTTTAATAAACGAATAACACTTTTGTCTGTGCCTGTATATATGGCTGAGTATAGCTGTAACCATTTCAAATGATCATATGCTTTGAACAATGAGAATTGTAAATCCACTCTACCCTAACGATTGCTCGATGCCAATGCAAAGTTTAGTATAGTATACGAAGAACGGAATGAAACTATGCGGAGAATGTTGTTACGTTCAAGAAGCACTTGTTCGTTATTAGAACGATTTTATTACTCAGGGAAATGCATGAAGTTTTTATAGCAAATACATCGATAATTTAGACACGTTGCAAATAATGGAAGAAAATCCACCGCAAATAAAACTGTATTTATTTGTGCGTTATTAGCCTCACTGCATAAGTAGGCACATTGAATGTTTAGTACATTCACACGCTATTCACAGGTAGTTTCTATAAATAAGCAAAACAGGTTTGAATAAGTTGGTTACAAGGGCTAGACTCCACTGTTCATATTTACACTAAAGTGTATCTTTGTACGCACACACACTTTCTACGTTGTGTGTTTACGTAATCATACTTTGTTCTGTCTGCCTCCTATTTTTCCTGTCTACTTATTATAAGGGGTGTATGAAATGTAAATGCAAAAATACATTTAACTCTTTTTGTTTGAAGTAGCGAAAATGGTAATTCACACGGAACTAGTACAAAGTAGTCGAAATCTTTAATTACTTGGGAAGAAACGAAGTTTGCTTGTACTTTTCGTGGAAACATGTTATTACATAAGAATGCCCTTTTTAATTTATCCTTGTTCCGCTATCCTCCTCAGTCTCGGCTTGTGTCACTGAATTCTTACTTTGCTGAAGCGTATCTTTTATTTACCATTTCAGAACAACTACTCACAAAGAAATTATTTATAGTAACTTTTTTAACAATGTTTTCACTCGTGTTTTCGACCTCAGTGTTCTATGTTCGACTAACAAAATTTATATGTCCTTCGCTTTCACCAAACCCTCTACTTGTTGTAAACCTTTTGGGAACGAGTCAAAAATACCAGATTTTAAATTCTAATATATTTGTTAATCTTTTTGCTCCTGGAAACTTGCTCACTCTTCTTATCAATCGACAAGGTACGATAACAATAAATGACTAAAGAGGTAAATGAGAGCAAATCCTTATTTTCTTTTACTATTTTGCTAGCTTTTATCCAAACTTATTTTAGGGATTGTGTGCTTTTCGTAGTATAATAATAATTCACCCAACTATTCTTTTTCCGATTCTGAATAACACACCAATAAGGATATATACACTTTCTTATACGTTAATTTTTTTTCTAGCACGAATCTATTAAAAAAAATTTTTTTAATCATAATTTTGACAGTTTCTTAACTCATGTATACAGCAATGAATTGCAATTGGGGGAATACCGCGATGAGAAGTCGGTCGGTTTATGCCCTACTGCTAGTAAGTAGCAGGGAAAAAAAATAAACGGATTCCGTTACTAACAACCAAAATTCCTTACTTGAATCAAAGCTAACAGATGTGCTAGACATATCTGACATGTCCACCGACGATAGCATTTTCGGTTCAGTCCATAATCAACGTGCACGCTTCTTATCATGTAACGAAATAGTTGCGCAATTGATTTTTACTGCTAACTCCAATTTAAGTTTTTATATATTGTACTTATGAACAAAATTTTCACTGCACACTTATTCGAATTTTTGTTTGTAATAAAAAGCAATTGTTCTTTTTTTATAAATATGTAAAGTACATTCCATTATTACTTTTTTTGCGCGGTATTTTGGGAAAATATTTGGAGTATTGTCATCTTATGCGATTTCTTAAAATCGTGGATCATATCCTCAAATTTATCATATATCGCATGCATTTTTTCCATGATTTTTTTTGCACGGTTGTCTAACGAGTGGATCTACCGTGTAAAAAAAGAGTTGAATGTATATAATTGATATGAAAATGGAATACCCAGAGAAAGCGGATATCAATTTAAGAGGTTGAGCACAAGACGATACTATATTTATTTAATAATTAGAGGCAAACAAGCTGGCGGAACAGTAAGCGTTGCAAAAAAAGAAAAGCGCTTTTTAGAATCCCTTGACTTCAAATTTGCACTGTCGGGTTGCAATAACATTCACTTTTCAAGGATGCAGTCAAAAGTTACAAATCATTATTTGCTTTCCATACGTTCTCTACATTTTGGAAATATCCTCTCAGTGAATTTCATTACATTTTCGATTTTTGTAGCAATACAGTGCTACATAGCAGATTGCCAGCGATGATTGCCTAAATTACCGTATTGTCACATTTATTCTTAACTAAAAGTGAGACTACTAGTCTGTAATAATCAATAGTCGAAACCAGTTGTGAACCATAGTAAGAAAATAACATACTGTCGCCTCGGATGTTGCGTTGCATTACTTTATTGCGTTGTAGTGTTGTGTTATGTTGTGAATCATAAAAGATGCCATAGATTCGAATAAAACGCGATTACGTTCTTAAGTAGCGTTAGATTTAAGCGCGCCTTCACTTGACAAATTCCATTTTGAGTCGCACAAAGGATCAGAGTCACAATAAATCTTATAGAAATCCTTCTCGAATATATTAACGATCACAAGCGACATAAGTCCATTATAATCCATTTTGAAGTTTGGCCGGTCAACGTGTGAACAAACATTTGATAAACGAACAGAAGAACGTACAGATTGAATTGTTTTGCGTTCCTAAAATTTACGAGGACTCTGATGTATATTTGTTTGTGCAGATCGTTTACGCCAAAAAATTGACAAAAATTATTGGGCTGCATTTTATTTTCGTTTTAAGAAAATAATTAATTATTCTCATATTAAATATAATTAAAAAATTTCTTTAATAAAGATATTTCGATATTTAGCACCTCATGAAAAGGTAAATAAATATTCAACATTCAACATTTCAAAATTTCAACATACATTCTTTGAATTATCTCACAGCACCTGTTGAAAAATTAAAAAGAAGTCGGCCACGAAATTTCGCTTTTGGTTTTGCCTTTTTTTTGTTTTGTTTTTTTTTTTTTTTAAGAAAAAGCTTGCGAGCATAGAAAATTCGACGAGAGGTTAATATAATTTTCCTAATTGTTTTTATAATAAGCTTATTCGAAGGGAAAGTATGAGAGGCATAAGGATGTGAACGAAGTAGTTTTTATAATTATTCGCTTCGATATACTAGATTACATGACCAGACATTATGAAATGATCGTCTTTAATGTTGAACAGAGTAGGTGCCCATGGCTAGTGTCAGTAAAAACTCAGTTGCTTTCATTGCGATTATCTCCATATGAAATATTTAAGTGTATGCTTTCATTTCCGTCACATCCAGAAGGACTTGAAATTGGTCACGCGCACCTTTTATTGTACCGTCGGTTTTTCCGTCCGTCTTTTATTCTTGTCTCCAAGCAACAGCGAAGTTTATCAGATATTTCGATGAAATTTTGTACACGTTTTTTGTTTTGGCCCAAGGACGTCCGCTATTACAATTGGTGTGGATCGAATCACTTTTTTGACCACTTCTCACATTACGCCTTTTTCTTGAAATGTCGTCAATTATGTCATGTATTAAACGAAGTAGTCTAGGGTATTTAATGGTGGGGCCGTGCTTCACTATAATGTTTTTAGAAGTTGTTTGTTAGAAGTTAACGTTTATTACAAAAGCTGAGAAGAGAAATTCTGTTCAGGATATTCATTGCTAGGCAAAATATAAATGCCGTAGCGAAGGCACGCACAACTTGTGCTGTGAGAAATCCATACTTTGTATATTGTCAGAAGAGTGAAAGTGTTGTTCAACTAGGCAAGAAGATGTCGATTCAAATAAGCGTTAATAAGAATGGATAGATCGGGAGTTCACGACATTTCAGTTTCGTGCTGTTAACATTTCCTGGAAAAGTTTTCCTGGAGACGTTATACTAAGAAATCACCCTGTAACACCTTTTCGTACACGACAGCCATTTGCTCTTTGATGCACAACACAATTGTGCACAGGACGTCGGTTTGTGGCGATGTGATCATAGCATGGCTTTTTGCGTCTCGAGTATACCAGCACTTCTATTTTTCAAGTCACTACACTTAGAGATTACTTATCGTAGAATTTGAACGTTGCTCGCGTATAGAGATTATTGGCGCTGAGCCTGACATCTTCAAAGTTCCCAAAAGCTCGGCTGTGTACATCGTTCTTTAAAATGAACAAGTCATAATGGTTATCAGTGTCCCATATCTCATTTTTCTTGGGAATCGTTACAAACTGATTCATCTATCCACCTATTAAAATATATAAAAATGCTTTTTAGTTTTAATGTGTAATGCGAAATTACGAAGTGGATCATTGCCAATGAATTGCTATGAAAATAAGAGAACAAAAAATTTAACTCAGAAATTTGGTGACTTCTTCAAGAGACAGATAGCTAGATATACCATAGAATGATGAAATGAAATGATAATTTAGTATAACTAAATTTCTCATAATGCCGTACATACGTACGTATACTAAAATGAATAGAAGAATGGATAGTTGTAGTTATATACGCTTACTTTATACATTTGCGGCCGTCTTTAACATAATTTTTATAATTGAGCGTTTAATTCTAAAAACTTTTATGCATTTATAATTTCATTTAACAATGTTTTTAGTCCATATTTTCGACTATGTAGCACGAAATAAAAAATAGAAAAAATAAAGCATAGAAAAAACGAAATTAGAAAGCGCTTTAGGTAGCAATTCGACGAAAATTGCTATTGGGTTGTTTGAGACGTGTTCACTGATTTCTCATTTCATTTAAAAATAACAACTTGCAGTGATAATTACCGTCACTGAATGATACACCTTTCCACCTTTTCAGTTTCCCCATCCGATTCCACTTTTCTGGCCTAACATGCTATTTACAATTCTTCGCATATTATTTTTTAAAATGTGGACGGCACACTAGTGCGAAGATATCGATTTACGATTTTTGAAAAGTTGCCGATAGATTCTCAAAAACGTTATCTTGCTAAATAGCACGCACCTCTTTTCAGTTTAACAATCTGTGAAAGTCTTGTTAAACTTTTTTGTTAATTTGTCCAGCTAGTTATCGTTCTGTAAATCGTTTAGACATTTTCTAGCGTTATAGCAAAATAGGAAAAAGTAATTATTGAAAACAGGTATATTCCTCGGTATAGTCTCTTTTAAATTTTTTCCGTATCCATATCTGAAATGGTTTTCCAAATCTTCTTTAAAAGATCTGTCTGAAGATATTGGAAAAGCTCTAGATGACGAGGTTTCGGAAATTTGGGAACAAAGGTGATTTGAAAACGGAATCTCAAGCTTGGTAAGTATAGAAAGGACTCTATACTCTAGTAATTCATAAGCCAACTCTTTTCATTTTGGTGATAAAAAACCACACACACAATTTGCGTCTTTTTCTTCAAATTTTTGATGTCGCAAAGTTCGTTGACGACTTCGATCATTTTGACTACGTCGGAACTAAATTATCGATAAGATATTATTGCTAGGTTTCTTTTGAATATTTCTCATTGCAAAATTTTTCTGATATTATTCTGATCCGTTTTAATCAATGGTTAAGATGAAACTTCTCGACAAATGCTTTCGGAATCCGTCGTATATTTTATGAAAGTCCGAAGATGCTGGCAAATATTTTTTTTTTAATGTCGTACAAATATCAGGCAACGATGTTTCTAAAGGAGTTAATTAAATTAATTGCCTGCTTATGCGGTTGTAGTGCATAATAGGTAATATCAGACTACAATTCCCTGAGATGAGTGACATGCGACACGAAAGAGAATACAATTCTTTAAATTCTTAAATATTGTACAATATTTTATGGAATACGACAGCTGTTGTAAGCAAACCTTTAGCGTCCCTCGAACGCTCAAAATAATGTACCTGAATCCGCGAATACTTTTCGAACTACCTAATAAAAAAGTAAAGCAACGAAATTGTTTATTTTGTAATGCGTGAGAAAGAAAATAAGAATTGTAGTTGCTTTGTTTCTTCACTTTTTAATAGCTCTTACCATTGTTTCATTCGGTGAGGTTTTTTAAGTAGTAAAAGAAATAGCAGTCAACGAAAAAAGAAGAGGACATAGTTGTGTGGTCTCTTTACCAAAATTCATTTCTTTCCTAAATGACACTTGCGCTTCAGATTATTTGGTAATTGCACAATAACAACAATTAAAAATAGAAAGAGTTCAAATAAAACTTGAATTTTATTCAAAAGTGTCCACGAAACTTGAATAATGCGTACCCAATGAGAAAACGTACCACAAGCTTGTGTTTGATATCAACTGATAAAAGATTTTAGTGTTCTATATAACAAAAATGAATGCTTCAATTGGTTTTAATGTTCGCAACTTTGGTATTTTGTTACATTAGATAAGCTATGAAAACGTGCTACTTCTTCAACGTATAGAGTACATGGCACGTTTTTTTATTTCTCTCACAATCACTAGAAACATTAAATGTTTTATTGCTAGTTTTTATAAGTTTTTTTTTTAGTGGTTACATTTATAACTAAGCAACTCATCCAAGGGCAAGACATATCGATTTTGCATGAAGTCAGCTAAATGGATGAATTTCCGATTAGGAACACTTTCTGCTATGCCATGAAGAAATGGAGTATAACGTATAACTTATGTTTATGTGTTTATGTCGTGTTAGCTATAGATAGAAAAAACCTATACTCTTTCACAGTCCTCTTCATCTAAGTCTTTGCATTAAAGAGTTGCTTTCCCGAGTTGCTTATGACCCGATCTTAGCTCTTATTCTACGTTGAATTTTGGTGAATATTCGTTGTGGGACAGAATAGGAATGCGCTGCCAATATTATGGCCTTTGGCTTATTAATCTAGTGAGTCCTAATTGCTTCAGTATTGCGAGTATTCATATACTTAAGTAGGCATAAATATGCCTCAATCATTATCATCTAAGGATAGCTTTTGTCCACATTACTAGGGGGAACGTATTGTATGGTTACATTTTCTTTTGATTACTGTCCGTTTCCAAAATTTAGAGGTGAAAAAAATGTCCTCCTCTGAATGACGATGACTTCTGCAGTTGTGGGATTCAATGTATTAGAGTCGAGACAAAAATTTTAAAGAGTTGGACAAATCGTTTTCTAAAAGAGAGAAAAGGTAGATCTATAAAAAAAGGAGAAAGGTTGAAGAAATTTCGAAATGAATATCACTACTGAACGAGATTATGTTAATGGATAAAGCGAATTTCGCACAAAAATTGTTGTTGTTAAAGATCCTACGAACTGATTGAGTGATATGTTAGGCTGATTTCGATCAATTAAGACTGCTCTCAGTGTCTGTGATGCAATTCTCTTAGTGGTGCTGTATTGATAGAACATTTTTTATTAAATTTACTTACATAAGCCTTTGCAACTAATTTTTGCTTCTTTGCGGTCTAAGCCCTTTGATAGCTTCCAGCCTATTGCTTGTTTGGCACCCCGTTGGCGCTAAGAAATTGTAATTCCTTTTGCTCAAAGATTCATAAATTTAAGTTAAGTTTTAGCCAATTTTTCCTATCCATTTCTACGACTTCATTTGCAATTACATGCAATCCTTCTAATGTTTGCCATTAATGGCATTAGTATTGGGGTTTTGAGGTTGGAAAGATTTAAAATTAATTTGTCCATTATATCTTGAAATTTGTCGCGGGCTGAATTAATTCCAAATGGCTGACTTTTAAAAGAATACCTGTCCCCTGGTACACTAAATGTAACAATCGTTTGAGTGCGTCCACATCTTGGTATTTGTAAACACCCTTTCGCACAACCCAGCGTTTTGGGCGGCGGTATATATTGTTCACGCTGTAGTTTTGCGAAGTAGGTTCTTATTTTTTCCTCCGAAGATCGTTAACGGCACTGTAGATCTCTTTGTTGGTTTTATTCCGTACAAATTTACCATACGATACTTCCGGTTCCATTCGTACTTCCGGTTTTGTCTTATATGGTGTCGGCTTGGCTGGGCATAATTCAAATTTAGACTTGCCTATTAACCATGTGCTGTAAATAAAGTTTTGTAAGCAATCTGGGCGTGGCAATTAGCGTTTGGGAAGCGTTTGGACCTCTGAATCCGCGACCTTAAAGTTGATAGTACTTTTAAATTGTGTTTACCGAATCCTAATAGGTTTTTAATACTGCGCCCGCCTTTAATTTCAAAATAAGTTATTCATTGAGATAACTTCGTTAAATCGATCAGCGGTTTTTGATAGCGCATGTCGATGTTTACGCCTCACATATCTGAAGCGCTTCTGAGAGGAGTTTTCCGCATACTCCTTCACTATTTTTTTCTAGAATCCATTGGTCGCATCAAATATTGCCTATTACTAAATTCCCAGGTCTTTGCCTGTAGGCGCAAAACACGTCAATAGTAGTTTTAGCGCCATTCCGTGCTTTTTTTTTGAAATTTAGGGTGTGATTAGCCTTGTATTTGTTTTTGGGCTTCTCAAGCATTCTTAGCTGGCTAGTTGCTAAAGCTATTCGCGTTGCTGGTACTAAAGGGAAACTTGACTATTGTTTTCTATCATTGTTAACACTATTTACACAATTACATTGACTTACTGTTTTCACTTACTTCTTTAAAAAAATTTCGCTTCGAAACTCTTGAAATTTAAAAATTTGCTTTCAACACTTGTTCAGCTTCTATTTCATGTTTAGTTCGGTGAATGCCCGACAAGTATGAACCAACAAATCATGGCATTTTATATCTCCCAATGTACATTATCCTTGATGACGGATAGGATTGCATTTTAGGATGGAAGGAAGGCTGGACATTCTGTGCAAGTAGAATAGAAACGATATTATAAAAAAATCGATCGTAAAATATATTTGGTTTCATTGCCGACAACAGAGCCCAGTCGACATTATTTTTATCCGCGCAAAATCGTCGACTCTCTTTAAACGCTAAACACTTCCCTGTTAGTTACTTAGTATCATTACGTCTTATATTGCATTTACCTTTGTATATAGTGTATCCGCGTTTATTTGGCATCGCTATCGTAAACATTCTGTTATTTATTTCCAAATTTAATTTCGATTAAATTAACAGAAATGAGTACATCAGCCTAAAACATATTAACGTTGCTGCAGTCTGCTTCTACGCCAGCGAAGAACGAACGAGCGAAAGTAACATTGTCACGCGGTCCATTGAAATACTCAAGTAGTTTTAGGCAACATCTCCGTACATACAGATCAAAATTTGAATGTAAGGATTGAACGGCGAGAAAGTAGTGCGGGTGTTGAAACCTCATAACTGGACGGTTGCAAAAAAGCGCAGATCGAGAAAAAAGTCTTTCAAAAATGCAATTGCACGGAATGAACGCGATGAAGCATATTGAAAAGAGAGCTTATGAGCTAGTTGCCATTGTATTAGATGTGTTAATAAGTGTCCACCGATTTTTTAGCACAATTGAAAAGGTATTGTAAAAAATGGCAAGCCGTGTTTCACTCAAGTTATTGTCCATCGCTGGACGCTACGTCTGCCATCTTCCAGGAATAGTACGAATTCTGTGCGGAAAGAAAGAATAGGCTTTTAACGCTATTCAAAAAATAACCCATTGTTTGACATCGCAATAAGAATGAAAGCATCGTTCGAACAGACTTCTGTTAATAGGAACAGTGGGCAAAGTAAGGCATTTTAAACGTTTTGAAGACATTGATTTATTTCGAACTGAAAACGCGGAAAACGATGACTTTTCGCTCATTTTGTTTGCTATTGCATCAATTATTTTTGTCAGCTACCCTTCATGATCTCATTTGCTTGAAAAAAGCCATGGCCCGTCATTTTTAAGCCCAATTCGACGAATTTATGAGATTCACGATGATCCAAGGGGTCTTATCTTCTGAGTAAGAGAATTTTGGTAAGAGTGTACGCCTACATTTAAAAATTGGTTTTCAGTTACATTAGTTTGAGTATCTTCTTGTTTCATTAATACGTGAATATCATGTAGAGAAAAAGTACATACGAAATTATCAGCAATGGAAGGAGAAGCGAACATAGTAGGACAATAAGGGTTGCCGCAAACTGCCAAAGCAGACGAAAAGTTCCACCATCATAGCAATTATTTGTACAATTTCCAAGCATTTTGCAAATGTATATTTTTTGACGAATTATTTTAAAAACTTTATTGAACGCAACTAACAAAAACAGAATGACGTTGATACTTAAGACTTGTCGCCGCAATGTCAGGACGAAATCAAATGAAGACTTGTGAATGAAAAATCCGGTATAAAAGTTTTTTCGATACAAGCTTTTTAAATTTGTTGGAACGGGCATCGTCATCACCTGATACGGATTTATGTGAATTTTCTCTACACTTACATATATATAAATATGATTTTGGGCAAAGCGTGCTGAGTCGACTGACTGTATAAAAGAAACTTTGTTGGGCAAGCTTAGTAGCGCCACAGCTCAATGAGTATGGAAAATGCGTTCGGAGTACGTAACGCCGACCAGCTTCTGGTGTTGAATTTTCAAATGACGTATAGATAGTTGATACTTAAATACTTAGTCATCAGCGAAGACAATAAACAAAACAACACCAGCTTTATAAATTTTTGCAAACACTATGTAATAATAAAAAGAAAAAGAAAAAAAAAAAAAATGCATTTATTAGCAGTGCAACAACATTAGTGTAATGTGAAATATTTTCGTGCATATATCGCCTCTTCAGGCATATTTGTGACTCTGGGTGAGCAAGTACTATCAGGTGCATTATATTACATACTGCTACCATCGTTTGTTCGCTGTGAGGCGTACGATTGAATTGTGATATAATTGTGGGATTTTCTCGTAATGCATTTACTGTTTCGTGAGATGCGGAATGTTACCGATTTTGAAATGCATACAGAATTCAAAACAAATGCTATTGTAATGGCTTTGACAGGTACCATTGTATTTTTCTACCCAAAAGCAAATGATGGAGATGTATTAACTATTTCATCCTTTTCGTAACGTTTCAAAATACGAATCTCTCCGTAATCAATCAGATAAAAAGTGTATCGTTTTTCTCATTTAATCACAGAATCGTTTAACCATGAATTACTTTCTAGGCCGTCTACTGTTTGAATTTTCTTTGCAACCGCATAATTTGATCTGAAAATCGGAGATCGGATTTTCAATCAGTTTTTAAACGTACAGTGAGTGCTCTTTTTTTTCAACGAGTATTCGTTAATTGAAAAGTACAATTTCGAATAGATCCGATATATAAAGAGATAGGTAGGTATCAAAGTTTCGCCTTAAAGCGAGAATAGTTTTCCTTACTTGCGGCTTTATGTGCACAAAGTTAAGCCAATTTAGTTGATAAATAAATGTTTGAAATGCCTTCACATCGACCAAATTCAGTCGCAATTACTCCCACGCGATTATTTATTGTATTTTTTGTCAGATGTGGTGCATTTTGAAATTTGTTTGATTTCAGTCTATGAATATTTATTTGCGTTTTATTTCTTCTTTTTTTTTTTTGTTTTTTTTTTTTTTGCTTTCATTATTGTTTTGTATACAATTAAGCGTTGCTATCATTGAATGTCTATCTTGTTTTTAATTGCTTTTGGTCGTCTGTTTTATGCGTGATGAAACAAATTTCATAAAAGAAAATATAAAAATTTATCCCTTCTACTTTTTGCTGCCGTGTAAAAGATCTTTCCGCAAACATGCAAGCACCAAGCCATGTGTCATTGTTTAAAGCTACAGGCATGCATAGACTTAACTTCCATTAATCCGACTCAACTATATGCCAATCATGGTTAACCTTATTTTATAAACGTATGAAGTCGCTAATAATCGCTTCATATAAGAAATTTCTAATCTAAACGAAATCATCTAATGAATGCTTGTAAGGAAGTTAAATAAATATATTCCAAGATGAATTTTAGATATCTACGTTTCCAGGTACCTACGTACATCAAGAAAATATTTATCATTTTTTGTTAACTGCCCTTTACTTCAATTTATGTTTAGATTTCGAATCACATTTAAGTTTCGACTATCGAATCGTATCAATAATGTAAACGTCGAGTTTACTTTTGTTATTAATTCTAGTGTGTTTAAGGATTGTATCAACATGGAGTTCACTGCGGCGACAGAAACACACTTGGTTAAACTGACTCAGCATTTGAACCCAATGAAATGTGTACGCAAATATTTTCTGTATATTGCAAACTGCACGACTATCTTCTTCATTCGGTGTAATCCTGGAAATGAACACTTTCTACTCTTACGTCAGTCGGTGTAAACATTTTTTTAAGTGAGTTTCGCTTTTAGTCAGGAGTAGAAGATATTCCCCATTGCTCCATTGCCCCATTTGTTTTTCGACGAATTTGTTGTCGGATGCGACAAAGATTGGACCGTTTTTGTCAAATTATTCAAACGCATCGTTCACCATCACAAAGCATTTTGTTTTCGTTTTTGAGCAATCCGTGAAATGATATGCAGTTAATAAAATATTAGGTTAGTTTGAGGTACTTGTTCGCATGCAAATATGGCTAAACGTGACAAGCGACTTGTTTAAGAAGATAGACAACATAATCCGCGATGAAGTGGCCAGTAAATTAAAAGCCACCTTGATGTGAGGCGAAGTGCAGAAGCTAAATGCGCGTTTCAATATTCCTTTCAAAAATCATTGCAACCATAGCGCAGTTTTTTAACACGTTACCTCACGTTTGATGTTCTGTACCGACGGCTTCTTCTGCTCTCAGATCTTACTTAGAAAGAGATATGCATTATAGTTTGCATATTTTTCTATTTATCAGTTATTGTCATTGTAATATTGATCTTAGCTAACATCAGGTTTAAGGAGAAATAAATTTATCTAGTTTGAGTTATCGTGCATGTGATAGTGTAATCAAGAACAGATTACATAATGTAAACCTTGCATTTTGACATGAACGGCATTTGGAGATGAACGCAGACGGTGTCTGTGTTGCAGTCATGTGGTAATAGTGGCTTGATTATTAATCACATTATTACTGTATGGGAGTATTAAACGAAGTGAGGGGAGTGTACTCACAGTTAACAGGCTTCTAAGGTATTAGCCTTTACCTCTGCCTGAAATATGTTATAGCGCTTGCAAAGACCATATATCGATTTAGCTGTTGTTACCAAATATAAATAAATATTAAGGATTATTTTCCTTGGCCTTATTTAAGTTTGATTTTTGTTGTCACCCGTTGCGGCAACTCTACAATAAAACAAAATTCGATTGACTGGAACAAGTTGTTTTCAAACTAATTCATTTAGAAAAGGAAGTTTATTGGTTGAGAGAAGATTGGTTTATGCAGTATAGAGTGATTTTTTAGAGAAGAACTCAAGCTAAACGAAATTATACGAAATTTTGGAATGGTTGAGTGAATTAACGCCCTTCCGCAAGTGTACGTTTAATTTGGTCTCAAACCCGTTTAAGGTTTCCTAAGGGAAGCTTTAGCACAGCGTTGGTTTCTTTTTATTTCACGATCAAATCGTAAACCAAGTGCCACAACTATAAAAATGCAAAATTTCACTGAGTTCCATTCATGCATTGGAAGTTACAGTTGAATCTGCTTCTTTTCCGTTTTTTTTATATGATAGTTTTCATGCGATTTGTTTTATTCGATTCTTTTTATACGCTAAATGAATACGATCAGCGCTGTTTTTTTTTTGCAGCAGATTAGAACGCACAAAACAAATCGCGGATAATCAATCATATAAAATCGGATTCAATGATATTAGCTTTACATTAAACACCTAGGACTCATTTTATTTAATCTATACATTAATGTTTTGCCTTTGGTGATTAAATCCAGCCAGATCTTAATGTATGCTGATGATGTGAAACTGTTTTCTTCCTTTTCCATTGAATCGCAATCACAACAGCTTCAAATTGACCTGAATAATTTGGTTGCATTATGTTCGTTGAATCATTTGACTCTAAACCTAAATAAATGTAAGAAGCTTTTTTTCTCAACAAGGAAGTCATTCATTACCCAGCATTTCATAGATTCGCACGAGTTGGAGGACGTCGATTCGTTCACAGATTTAGGCGTTCTCTTTGACCATAGGTTACGTTTTAAGTTGCACGGTGAACTCCCGTTAAGCAAAGCTAGGTCCGCGCTTGGTTTTATGAAGAGGTGCTCCAAAGAGCTTGATGATCCCTACATTACCAAAAGGCTGTACATGTGTTTGGTTAGACCTGTACTCGAGTATGCCTCTGTTGTGTGGTCTCCTTCATATAGGTACTATGCAGATTCAATTGAATCTATGCAAAAGCAATTCTTGCTTTTTGCCCTTAGGAATTAGAGGTTGGGAGGTTGCTTCTGTTGCCCTTACCGTCTCTTGAGAAACGTAGATTTGTTCTTGGCGTTTTCTACGTAATCAAAGTAATAAATGATGCTATTGACTCGCCTTCATCACTTGGTGAAATAAGCTTTAATGTCCCTAACCGCTTCTCTAGGCACTTTATCTTGGTTAAGCTTAGTCAACGTAAATATAATTAGGAGCTGTTTAACCCGCTCAGAGTTGTTTGCAAGAACCTAAATCACGTCTATCACTGATTCCCAGTATCGGACTCTTTAAAGTCCATTAAAGCAAAATTGCTTAATATACGTGATCTACGTGATCTATGTCGTATTTAAACTAGCTTTTAACCCTAACAAGTCACTATGATTCGAAAATTAATTGTTGTTAACTATTATCGGTTGCCAAACTTATGCATGTTTGCGATGGCTTAGGGGCTCATTTGCAATTCGGTCCTGTACCGGTTGTGGGTGTGGCTCTATGCTAATTTGCTTTATTATACTTATACTAAGTTTTAATATTAATTACATTTAAGATTTACTTTAAGGGTCAATTGAACTCGATTGTCATTTGTTTTAGTTGAGTTTCATGTATAAGTAGAATAAACAAATAAATAAATAAATAAATAAATAAATAAATAAACAGTGATATTTCATCCCTCATCCTGTTCTAAAATTGCGCTACGTAATTATTATTTATTGTGAATTTTGCACCACTCTTTGCATAATGACACTTTTGCTAAGGAATACGAATACGAACGAGTTGCATTACATAAAGGTAACGAAAGGTCACGTGCGCGAAGTCCCGAAATTGCTAGAAAGGACTCGAAGGATTATTAAACTTATCACAGAATCATCGATAAAAATGATTGCTTGAAAAAATTGTTTTTGATAGATTCAATAACATAACTGCACGTTGTTAGTGGCCTTGTTTTATACAAAAGAAGAGTGCGATTGTATATATTAATGATTTGCAGAAAACATTGACTCTTAAGTCAAACGACCATAAAAAAAAAACATTACGTATAACTGTTTGGATTGTCGTTATTGCTGCTGTGTAAAAGTCTTTACATGATATCCTTAAAATTGCACCATTCCCAATAGGAAGGAAGCGCTTCCGCTGCTTCCAACTTAGCAAGTTATTTTGCTTTATTTTTTTTTCTGTTTTGTTTACGCTCACTGATATCGTCGTACATTCTTCTGTCAATTTCCCCTACGTAGGTAGAGAAGTTATAAATTCGCCTACGTGTACATATTGTGAATGACATGAACGCAAAAGTATTTAGTTTCACTTAAAATCTTTCATATTATGTTTATAAATAGGATTGGAACAAAAGGCAACCACAATTGTAATATGTAGGAAAGAAGACATATATATATATATATATATATATATATAAATATACATACATATATATATATATATATATATATATATATATGTATATATATAAATATATACATATATATATATATATATATATATATATATATATACATACATATATATATATATATATATAAATATACATGTGCATTGGACTTTGTGGTATATATTGTCCAGTAATGTCCTAAACTCCCTTG
The DNA here is from genome assembly GCA_001077435.1 of Glossina morsitans morsitans. NCBI lineage: Eukaryota > Metazoa > Arthropoda > Insecta > Diptera > Glossinidae > Glossina > Glossina morsitans. The sequence continues at coordinate 58,654 of CCAG010013727.1, read as the reverse complement.
GTAACGAAATTGTAGTCATCATTAAAACTCATTATCAAGGGCAACACAAATGGCACCAACAAAAGGAATCAAACAACCCCGACAACTATTACATCAACAAAAACATCAGAAACATAATCGTACAACACGAGACGGAGATAAACACAATTAGTACATATGTGTACATATTATGTGCGCAAACCTAATTGCGCCGCCTAATACCATTAAGAAACGAATACACATTTTCCTCTAAAATTGTTTTTTTAATACAGTTCCATCATCATCCTGCATATGTGTACTTACAGTGAAGTTACCAGTCGTTAATGTTTTCACATTAAGATAACAACCTTTGACATGTATGGATATATATGCGTATATGTGTGCATATGTGCGCTTATTTAACCAAATTTCGTATATTTATATCTGTTTTCAAAACCCAACATAGAAAGTGGATATTAAAGGCGTCAGAGTGCGCCATTATCGCAAATTACGTTAAAGTTAGTTTAAATCGTCTTAAAAATGGTGCAATTAGTTTTCAGAATGAAAAATAATCCAAAAAACCAATATCTTTTTTATATAAAATTAGTAATGACTAGTGTGCAGAAATTTAAGCACATTTAAAAAATCTAAAACATTTCTTGTCAGTCAGTGCGCTTCTCTTCTATCCGAGTCTTATTTGGGTGTTTACTTGTTTCCAGCAATTGACGCAAAGAATAAGGATGATTGTTAATGTGCTTGGAAGGGATACGATGTGATCGCTTCTAATTGCTTATAATGCATTCCAGATCAAATTCAATTACCAAAACTTTCTGTCTGCACGAAATACCCGAGTCGTAAGACCTAAGTTCCTTACCTTTTTTGCCCTCCTTCCCAAATGAAGGGATTATAAGTCAATTTATATACATATATATTATAACAATTGCATGTTGAATTCTGTTTAAGTAAGATTTTAACTTGAATTTTCAAAAATTGCTTAGAACTTAATTAAGGAAACCTACGCCTTAAGGAAACCCAGTAACGCTAATGTGATCAATAAATAAGATACCATATAAGGAAAACGTAAAGTTACGTGTTATTTTTCTATGCAATGCCCTTAAACTCGACACATGTGAATTAAGAAGTTGTTCTATTTTTTATGGCGTTCAATTAGTACGCCGTTGTTGACAAGTTCAAAATAGCTATTTGTTTATCGCTTAAGGGCTTGAGTCAACAAAAGAGGCATACATAGCGATTAAAGTCCGATATCCCCACGTTTAATACGTTTGCAGATCCTGTAGAAATAGAAGACTTGGTAGTAGTGTCTTACTTGCAGCCGCATTTTCTCTCTCTTCTCCCTTGCACTAACTAACTGTCTCTAGATGAGTTTGTTAATATCACAATAAATTTAATTGTATTTATTTTTATCTATTTATTGTATTGTATTGTCTATCGTATTTATAACACGCTTCTACATACCACCTAACTCAGGCTTGAATGCTTGCTTAAAAAACATGCTTTCTTAATACATGATATTTCTCACTCATTAATAGTTGACGACATGATCGTTATGTTAGGAGACTTTAATCTATTTTGGTTTACCTGGCATTTACATGTAAATGCGCGTTTTGATGAGTTGTTGCATTTGGCTTTTGAATTCTGCCGTTTTAAAACTAATAACAGAGCTTTGGGCCTTGTATTTGCCAAGATAAGCTCATGTCCCCGTTTCGCTGTTCTGATTCACTACAACACCCGGAGCCTACTATCTCTTATCGCAAATTCCAATGTTATTCCTTCATTTCAGCATACAAATATCCCCTATTAAGAATCAATAGATTTAACTATTCCTACTTCTTGGAGATTGCAGATTCTTCTATGTAATCTCTGCGATGGTCTGCACTATGCTTTCTCCCTTTCCGTTCTTATTATACAAATTGTCAATAGGGTTTTCGAAAAGTATGAGAAGCATAAGGAATAAGAGTAATCGTTCATTTACAAAGTATAAGACTAGTGGATACCTCGTAGACTATGTTCCTTATATATATATATATGTAGTCGATACAAATTCCAGCATCTTAATCTACCTTATTACCATAATTAGTTAATTGTCGTCAAATCGGACCTATGGGAAATCTTAAGCGATTTTGTATTTTAAAAATGTTAAGTCTGCGAGGCCTTAGATTGTCTTTAAGTTGCTTACACAATTCCTCCAGCAGAATTATTCTTGCGATACGCCCGTTTGTCCAAATATCTGTCGTAATATATAAGATTACAATATATTTTCCTATATAACACTTACGGAGGGTGTGGTTCTCCGTTGTGCGAACATCTTAAAATTTTCCTTTGCACGAGGGACCGCTTGTGTGGGGTAATTGTTGAAGTCACTTATTTACTTTCACGTATGGACTTTTTCGGTCTTCAAGAGTTCAAGGCTGTCGATTTACATATAGAACTGACAGTTAATGAAGCGGAGTATTGGCTAATCTTTAACAGTTTGATCTCCCTTATTGTTAATGTCACATTGACTCAATTGAGTCGTTTCCGAGGGAGCTCTGAGCTCTCTATACTCCACCATGGAGGCTTACAGAAAGGATGCATATATGTGCATTACCTCTATGTTGGTGAAAGAGCTTGTGGACAAACTGATGAGCCAATGTAAGTTAAATTGGGCTATGTACTCTAAAGATGATCGCACGCCAATTGTAAAAAGCTTTCAAATTGTTGATGCCGCAAGCGCGGTTGTTAGCATCGTACCAGCAATGAAAAACTCACAGGAACGATCGCCATTTAAATCGAAATGTTGCAGTGATTGTAAAAATTTTTCATTAAACAAAAGGTGATACATAGTGAAAAAAAAAAAAAAACAATTTGTACCGCACTTGTTTGAAGAAACATAAAGGAAAGTGTTCCTCGAGAAGAGAATGTTGTTGCACAGATATGCGAACGACCCAGTGTCGTCGTCTTCGCAGAAAAAAAGTATAAAAAAGTCAAGTAACACAGCAAATGAAACAATTAACTCACATTCAACATCAGAGCCCAACCACAGTAACATTCTCCGAATTTTACTGATTCAGTTTCATAAGAAAACCAGCCTCATTAATACATATGCATTTATTGCTGAAGGTTTTTCTGTGTCGCTGAGCGACGATCCTTTCTAATCTCCTTGATATAGACGGTGTGCAACAATCGTCATCTCTGAAGTGGCCGCGTAATATTACCCGTCAAGAAAACTCATCCCTAATGGTGCCAAGTTTTCGCTGCGGGGTATGCATACAGTAGACAATTTAGATCTACCCCAGCGGACCTTAAACATGAAAGAGATGGTAACAACATATTCCTATTTGGCTGGTCGCGTGTACCGTCTTACAAAAACGCAAAGCCAAGTATTTTAATTGATTTAAACAACTGGCCTGTCGTAGCGCCGCTTACGATTCGTGAAGGACCGTGAAATCAATCGATTGCCGCAAAACTCGGCTAGGATGGACCACTCGCGCCTACAATGATAACTCTAAAGAATTTGAAGGAAATTGTAATGAATTGTATAAAGAAGGAAATTATAATGAAATGTATAAAGTGGTAAAAGATAATTTCAGATTAGAAGGCTCAACAAAGAACTCATTAACATTAGAAGCTATCTCCTCATTCAAGGCGATGGAACCATTGAAGATTACATGTCAAGGCATTGACGAACATTACCAGAGGAGCCTTTTACGGAAAAAACATGTTCGTGTGTTACTTGAGATCAACAATAATGTCTACAAGCGCCCGACGTCCACAAAGAGCCAGAATTAAAAACAGTGCTGCAAGATAAAATTTATACTAATTTACTAACAAAAGATAATGCCAGAAAGTCGACACCATCTAGGCAACATTATGATGTAATATCTTGTTTATTTATATATATGTTCGTTCACGTGCTTTGTGTTAGTGATATGTATTAGGAAACTTTCCATAAAATTAGTGAACTCTTAATTACATGCAAGTGCATAAATGCTTAAAATCGTAATTGTTTCCTTTTATATACATGTACATATTTATATACATGACTTTGTGCTTTGCAAACTAACGGTCATCTGCTATGGGTCACGTAGGCAACGAAAGCCACTAGAAAATAATTGTGAAACATAAAAGGAGTGAGACGATTATACGAGTTAGCGAAAAAATAACTCTTTAACGAGCTCGCTCCATCATTCATTCAGTTAATAAATATAATTGTTAGCACAAAGGAGTGCTCTTAAAATATATGTTTTCTATATTTTATTGGATTAAAACCAACTTAACTTGGCCCTGTGTGAACAATTAACATACACATTTATCGTCGCTTAAATCGTCAATAGAACTTAAACTCAATTATTTACTTAACTATTTAACGTCGGGTTCTTGGCAATAAGTTTAACTATATTTATCGTCTTATCTTGATATCGGAATTGAACAAGATTTTGATAAGTGCGGCTACTTCGGATTTTGTTATTTTCTATATAACCGGTTGTTAGACTTTGCTTGTTTGTGCCCATTTAACGCTACCAGATTTCCATCTAACACATATAGTATAAGCTTTGTGTTTATGGACTATGATCGTGCATTTATTTTGGTGTTTATAAGCAATTGCTCTCGTCTCGTCGTTTATATTTATTAGCGTACTCATCTTGTGTACAATTTTCTAACCATCAAATTTTCAGATATAGTAAAAAAAAGCATTTATAAATCACTCGCTCGTTACGGGATACAATATTTTGAGTTTTGGGAAGAAATATTTGAAAAATTTAATTAGATAACAATTTCGACCCAACGGCGCAAACGATTCAATTAAGGAGAAAACCACTGTAACGACTTAAGAGAAAGCTTTTGTTTGGTCATTTTTTATACCCATCATCGAAGGATGAAGGGTATATTCATTTTGTCAACACGTTTGCAACGCTTAGAAGGAAGCTTCAAGGATTCCACAAACTATATATATATTCTTGATTAGTATTAAATTCTGAATAGATTTAAGCACGTCCGTCAATCCGTCGCCGTAATGACTGTTGTTAACATTCTCCTGTCTGCAAAAATGCTATCGACTCCAGTAGAAACATTGGAAATTCTTGCACGCAGGTTGGTATTGCAAATAGGCCAAATCGGTCGTATGTACCATGGAAACCGAAAGTGCCTCTGTTTTTCAAGAGGAATAAAAAATTGCTTTTTACCACATTACTCATCAACTACAGTAGATAAATGTACAAAAATTGAAGGTATATTCTATGGCTGATGCTGTAGCACCTAAACAAAAAAGGAGAAAAATTGACCATGCCTATCCAATACAATAGTGTATCAAAATTGAATTTTTATTCAGCATCTTTATAATTCGCAGAAGCAAAGTTCAAAAATCCAATAACGTATATAAATTCCTAGCCAGTTTCAACATCTATCCGTCTGTTAGTCCGTCCATTTGTCCGTCTGCCAACCTGTTTAGGATCTGTGGTACACACTCTCGTCTTCGCAGAAAAAAAGATATCGCATACGAATTTGCAAAAGATTCTTACAATGACCCAGGACATGCTTACAACGCTTACATGACCATACAACCAAAACTGAGAACGCATTTGCTTTCCGTGTCTTTTGCTCGTTGCTCATAAACCACAACAGATACACAGTGTAAATCTCCACAAAATTATTCCAAATATCTAAAAATAGAGAAAATCAGTCACGCCCACCTAATATTTCGGGGTATGCAAATTTATTTTTATTTCCATTTGTTCAATCTAATCTATGGGGTAACGGTGATTAATATAAACGATTCGGTCGCAAGCGAATATAATTTTCTTACTTTGTTTTTTTTCCTTCTCGTTTAATGTATTTATTTATGTTTAATTTATACCGTTTTTCTCTATAAAAATGTGGTTTAAATCATTGATTAGTTTGTATTCGGTCAGCTGGTAAGAATAATGATAAAAAAGGATTTTTCTTCTTCTTAAGATGCATGCGTTTTTTCTTGGTTTCGTTATTGAACCGACCCGAGTGATGCTGAGTAATATGCGCGTTTAACTGAACTTATCGCTTTAGTCTTTTTAAGAGGGTCGATGAAGATTAATGATAACTGCTTTCTAAACAACATTGGTCATGATCTCTATTGACTTCCAACCTGCAAAATCGATTCTTTAGATACCTCACATAATTCTTATATGTAGCTGTGAACACCAATTTTATTTACGGTCTCCGAATGACAAAAATATTCAGATTAATTGCTCTTCGAAATTCTATCGAAATTCTTCCTTGACGCGATCAAGTGAATGCTATTTATTGAGCGAGACGGGCGGAAGCTTTTGTGCCTCTGGTATCATGCACATGTTCCCATAAAATGTTTACGGCTGACGCACTTGCATATCGCGTGTATTTTCAATTGTCTTTCGAGTTATGATCCCAAGGGATGACATGAACAGTTTTGCAAGGTTCGGTTGAACAATTGGTTAGTTCTGCTTTTACAAGCCAGTTTAATTTCAGCTATTATGCACTTTATCTAATAGACTGGATTTCACACAATACCTATCTAAAGTTTATTTAATTTCTTTTCGTAGTTTGTATCTCCCCAAAAATATTGCCTAATCGGTAGCCGAAGTTCACTTTTTTCGCGGGAAGGCAAATAATTGTGAAGATGGCTTAGTTTCCACAGTAATCAAATGAACTTATCGAAGATTTTCGAATTTTACATGTGGTTTAAATACATTTGTTTACAGCTTTCTGTCTCCTTAGGTGTTTTACTCATTGACGCCACTAATAGCAAAACTAATGTTCATGTCCCCAATTTCTAATTTCCATATAAGTCAATGTTAGCTTCCATTGAGACAAATGTATTTTTCGTTTTCCAACCTTTTTTCTCCTTTCAAAGCTTTTTCAGAGTATACGATTTCTCTTGAAAGTCGAAAAAATAATTTTCTTTAATTGCTCGCATTGACTTAGTCTTGGCAAACATACTTCAATTTACTAAATTTTTGAGAATATGCTAATAATTAAAATGGGAGTTTCTTCAATATTCACTGCGTTCAACGAAGACTAGTTTTCTAGTTTCTTCTATATGGATTTCAATAGAATAAAGTTAAGTTTTTGCATTTTATGCTTCCACTTATGTTACGCGCTTACTTTCCGCACTTACATTATGTTCTCTTTAACAGGTGAATAGCTTCACAGCTGTTACTCTTGCCTAAAGCCTTTAATTGACTTAGGTTCAGACGGTGAATAAGAGCTCTCTGAATGAGGTTTAAACTTTTCTCTACGCTAGACATTTTGCGGACCTTTCTTCTACTAATTTCTTTTGGCATTGTTATGACCTTGTTTGTTTCCTGGTCGCGGAATTTCTTTAACTCAATAAATTTCTTTATAATTTCTGCCTTTATTTTAATAAAGAGGAGAATAGAAGAATAGAATGTAAGAACAATCGCAATCGTACTACGGATACCACGCGAATATACTTCATATCGCTTCATAACTTCAATACACCTATCCCTTATTCGCATTAGAGCATTTTTAATTCGAGTACGTCGCCAGCTATTTCCTGTATTTAGGTATTTACCGACATTCCGTCTTGATCGATTTTTCCTAAATCCTTTGATTTGCATAACAAAAATTTTGTAAGAGGCTATGGTACTTAATCAAATTCGAATATTTGAAGGGACTGGCCAAATAGTTCTATACAAGAATATAATGGTTTGTACGACAAAAAAGTACTGACCCTTTTCGCTTAGTTTTCTGTTTGAATTTATTTTCTTTTATCCCCCTTCTATAGGTTCCTTATTGATAAACACGTTTTTTCGACAACAAGCAGCATAGCATTCAAAATTGTTGCTACTTCATCATTGTTCGACAAAAGCTTTATCAATTCTTATATATTCGTAGTGCAAAAATCTGTACATAGCTTTACCATCGACGAATGATCAATATTTTAATTCTATAGTTTCCTCTGTAACACGCGCGTTGGAAACTCTCCAAAAAAATCATATTCCTGATCGACATAAGATCTTTGCTGCTTAGTCTTTTACTGCAGAAATTGTAACAAAAAAACTTTAAGATGGCAACACTACATTTTTAGTTTAGGTCTACAGATCGATTCCATTTGACTTCAAATATGCTCGTAATAGTTAAAAAATTGAAAAATCCAACATAATTTTATGATCAATCTATGATGAGTCTAATCGATTAAAAATTCAGATTTAAAATTCATTTCACTCGAATATTCAGTAGAATTTAAACATTACTCTAAAGCGAATTAATTTTGCACAATCCGTCGTTCACATTAAATTTATTTTATATATGTATAAGAATACAATTCATCCTTTATAGATGCATATATGCACACACATATATATATATATATATATATATATATATAGTGACGAGTGGTGCCAAAAGCAAAGACTAGCAAAAGTAAAAAAAAAAAAAAAAAAAAAATAGAAAAACTAATGTACTTGACATCACCCAGGCATGCAAGCATGGATACTAAAGCGAATCTGATATGTTGCAAGCAGCCTCCGGTTTCGAATCTTGGGTATAAAAACTTTCTTCTTCTCATTTAAAAGGGCGACGTCTACGTTTTGGCGACAAAGCTGACATATTTCTGTGCTATTTTCAGAGACAAAACGGAATATAACGCGATCCCCCTTTACAATCCCTTTCTCAAGTATGCCAAGAGGCAATGATAATAATAAAACTAGACAAGTATGTAAATGAATGAAAAATAATTGAAATGTATACTAATTGGATGATGATTTTTGTTGCGTTGTTTAGTTCGTAGAGGAAGTACAGACTAGACAATCCAACATATGGACAGACATATTTTCACTTATTCACCCAAAATGTACGAAAATAAATGCACTTGAACGTTACTTGCTTTTTTTTTTTTTTTTTTTTTGTAATATTCCGTTCATTTAAATTAACCTTGAGCTAATTACATATGCACGGCACACATAAAAGAGAAAAATTTATCTATGAGCATGTATGCGTGCGTGATTACTTTCAGTGTACAGTTAAGCAAAAATCATTGCCAACGGGATTGATAGCTGCAATTAACTGAAACATGTCGATGTAACATGTGGCATGTGTTCAAACTGAGAGGGAAAGTCAGCTGAAGGAAAACTCAAGACCAAAACTCAGCTTTCAACGTCAACGTAATACGCCGTCATTCATATTCTGGAATTAATGCATCAGTAAAGGAAAATGCCTACGTTGGGCTGGCCGGTAAATCGTATTGAAATCTTAAAATCTATATTAACGCTCGTTGTTGCAACCATTTCGTCGTCGTCATCGTTCATGATAAATACTTCGGTAATCGTGTGTCTGTTAGCGGTGTATTGAAGTTGTCAGTGCCAATTGTTCATTCATTATTGGATTGAATAAGCGCAAATGTGCGTGTTTTATAAGGTGGTGGTGTGTCATCATGTTAAATCGACAAGAGGAGAAATTGAGTTTCGAAGAAAAAAAACGATTTGAAACATCCTTGACTTCCAAAGCAGACGTTCCAAATAAATTAACGAAATCCTTAACAACAACTGTTTGCTCGTCTTTCTTACCCTTTTCTGCCGTTCCCGTCGCCCCCGTCACCTCCGCCTTTTCTATGTCCTCCTTTCCTCACTCCTTCACTTACAAAACTGATGCAGCTTTAGTTCTCAACATTTGCTGCAGTTTGCCCACACTTTATCATCATTCTTATCCCGGACTACATAACGCTCCGCATTACATGTGCCGCTCTCAATTATGCGAGGTGCCAACAAAGTTCTCCCTGCTGCCAAAAGTAATTAGCAACATTCATGAAGGTGATCAAAAATATTTGGCTGACGCAAGGCGCTGCTGTCCGCCGCCCATTTTCATCATACTAATTTCGTTGTTGGAGGTAAGTCTCGTTATAATTATATCATCAATTGTCATGCAGTTCCTGCCGTATATTAAATTATGCCACAAAAAAAAAAAACTAAAAAAATTATTCAATTTATTGCAATAAGAGAGGGAACAAGTTATTCAGACAGTCCGTCAGTCATTCATCGATACCGAAAATCAGCTGTCAACTCATCTCCAGCCATCCTAACTAATGAACGCATCAATTCGCCACTTGGGTGGCTTTAGAAAATAAAGAGCAGTTCAAGACTTAGTTTCGTTTAGTGTTCAGCACACAGGCAAAATCAGGCAAAGGCAGGCAAAAATGCTGTCTTTTACTTGTACGAACACATTTCGTAAGCCTTAGTGCGTATAAAAATACTTTCCTATATGTATGCGAGTTAGTTAAATGTGTATCAAATGCATGCATTACAAATGTTGTATAAATTTACAGATGATGTGTGCATATACTGTGTGCCATCGAACAACCATCGATCGTAACATGTGGGGGCTGTATTGTGCAAGTTCAATGAATTCTTAAACGAAGAATCGAATGAAGAACACAAATATACGTGCATGCGTTTACGTATATGCTTACTTTTACACAAAAAATTTATTGGTTAGTCGAAGTTAGTTGGTTGCCTTTTAGTTACTGCTTTTATGGCTTTTTTTTTTTTTTTCCTTTTTTTAATTAGGCTGGTCTTCCTAAATGTTAATAACGATGTCCATTGAAAAGTAAAAGTTATGTAAAACTGACGAAAACCACACACCATACTTTATTTTCGGTCAAAAGTAAGCAAAGACATTCTATGTGACTGAATGCCTTGGCCGCCTGCTGTGGTTTGCATACTGACCAATTGATAGAGCATTTAATTTACTATTTTGTTCGGTAGCATGCGAGATCAATACAATCAGTGCTGTGGCTTATGGAAAATTCATTTGCGTTCCTTTTTTTTTTTTTGTTTACTCCTCAATGAAGTCCTACACCTTGGTTAAACATTTTTGAAGTCATCTTCTTCTTTATTTTGGTTGCGCTTTCATTATTTAAAATGATTCACGTTACGCCAACTTTTCATTTCATATTTAAAAGGAGTGACATCATCTTCTCTGCGCTGTATGAAAATGAATTTACATAAAGAAAATCAAGATTATTTTGATGCGGATTTTTACATATTTGAGTGCATATTTTATTCTGAGTTTTTTAAAAAGTTGCTCTTGAAAAGCACTGTTCTTTTCTAGCTTGCCTTCTTTCGCAGTACAGGTCACAATTTTGCATTTAAAACGAGAAACTTAAAATTGTGCGCAAAGATGTCTCAAAAACTGACTGACAAAAACTGTTGACTTCAAAAAAATATTATAGAATCGGTTTGAAATTTTGTTTTTGGGAAAACGTTCTAAGATCGATTATAAAATGGGCGGATTTTAATTTTTTGAAAAATTTCACGATAGGCGCTGGAGAACGTCATTTAAATCCAGCATTTCGAATTTCAAAAAAAATTGCCAGCGGTATGGGAAACTCGAAAAATAAGATGATTTCGTAGAGAAATGTCATTTGAAAGTTACTCAGCTTCAGTTTTAAACAAATTCTTATTTCATCTCAAGCCTTGTGCTTAAAGCTATATCATCTCCAAATGTGTCCTAAGCTATCCAGTAAATTTGAAATGCCGATTCAGGTACCCATCAAGAATACATACACTTTATAGAGTCTCCGAACGCTCCCGGGCGTTGCAGTGTCCTGATACAATGAATATGCCCTCAATATTTTGTGATGGGCATAAGATATTCAAGAAATTTAAGAGGACGCATAACGGGAAAAATTCAATTAAGTACAGAGTTTAGTATTAAGGCTACTACTGAAAGAAGCTATTTAACGTTAATGTACCGCTAACATATAAAAAGAAAATGTTTTCCATATGGAAGTATTATGAAATAAAATTTTATGATCATCATCTTGCTCACAAGCAGTGAGAATAATTTCAATAAATTATGTAAACAAAAAAAAAATTAAGCTCTTATTTTAATGAAGTGTGGAAAATGCAAATTTTTTCTTAGAGTCACCTTTATACGACTAAAAATAAAAATTTAAAGCGCGATTAAGATTTTAATAAAATTTATTTTTCCAAAACGATCGGCATCACACGCCAAACTAGTGCAATTTTTACCCTTTTTATGCGAATTTTTGCATAATATTTTTATAATAACATGCCGTAGGAGATCTTCGATAATTTAATTTAAACATTATCTGTTAACAAATGATTGCCTTTGAATGATCGAAAATTAACGAACATCATCCAAGTACTTGTCATTCACACAAAGATCCATATTTTTGTAGTATTCTGCGGGTTTCTTTGGTTACAGATATTTAGATTAATGTAAAATTCGCATAAACTACATAGATTGGCGCGGGGCTGCATGGTCTGCGAAATACTTGAAAGTACACTTAATAACCTTTTAAAATATTATGATTCTCTTAGCTTTCATTCGAATCCAAGGAAAACAATAAGTAAGAAAATTATATTCGCGAATCACCGTTATCCACAAAAAAAAACAAAAACAAAAGAACTACATTCCTATGCTTGATAATATACTGTGGACGCGGCTGATTTTTGCTATTTGCAGAATAAAAATGCGATTTTACATGGGGTATTTGTTGCGCTTTATTATTAACAAGCAAAAAACACGAAAAGCAGAGGTGTTCACTGTTTTTCTTACATAGACGTGTGGGCGTCGTAGGCGTGTTCTTTGAATTGTTTGAGTCATTTTCAACCTCTTTCGCAAGTTTGCTGGCAATATCGCCATTCTTTGAACTGGATAATGTTTACCATAGATATTGCACACTTGCGCAGACGGACAGATGGACAGATAAACAGACGGATATGTTTAGATGCATTCGGTTTTTGAAACTTGTTTTTGTGCGTTATGAAATCTTTGAAAGTAAAATGAAATTATGACGCACTAAAAATCTGAGCAGTCCTGGGCGATTTTTTCAATTCTTTGTAGATACTACAGCATCGCTCATAGAATATGCATAGAGTACGTTCAAATTTTTGTACGTTTATCTGGTATAGCTTACCAAACAAAAAATTACATTTTCTTCCTTTTAAGAAACAGAGATGTCCTCACTTTACTGCGTTGGTGTATTCTCAATACCAACCTGCGTGTAAGAGTTTCTAAAGGTTTTGATAAATCTAAAAGCGATAGCTTCATTTTTGCGAAAGGAAAATGCTTAAAACAGACATTACATAGACGCACAGACGGACGTATTTAATTCAATTCAGAACTCGATGCTGATTACGAATCTGTATACTTTGTGGAGTCTATGAAATTTTCTTCTGGGCATTGCAAACGTTTTGACAAAATGAATACACCACTCCTCCTTCGGCGGTGGATATAAAAAGAAAACACCTTCTTTAGGACATTTGTTTGCTGGCCCTTATATCAATTGAATCTTGGTCCATTTTTTATTCTGGACTTTTGAAAGTTTACACTTAAATTGCACGAGAAAGTGCATTTAATATATAGTCGTGCGTTAAAGTCGCTGACACCAAGTTCTTTCTGCGTACCCTTGACACTTGTGTTGTGATTCTATTTTTCCATCAGCAGTAAAGTTGAACTTTATTTTAATCACGTTTCAATTTTTGCTCAAGTTTTCTTCTTTTTTTTTTGTTTTGTACTCATTTGCGCTGAGAATGAAAATTATTTTGTGAAAAATATTTTATTTTAGTCTTTTTTTTCATTTTTGTTGCCCTTCATTTTAATCATCGGAGCACTTAATTTTTTTTTTTGAAGAACAGTTGGAAATTATTTTTAGTTTAAGAGCTTTTTTTGTTTTTTTTTTTTCTTTTAAAGAATTTTTCCTATTCTAAGTGTTGGCATTAAGTGACAGTTTTTCACACACTGTTGACAGGTATCAAAAAGTCATTGAAACGAATTTCTGATAGCAGCCACTCAAATGAGACTTTTCTGTTCATGTTTACCCATACTGCCGTTGGAGTATGGGAAACGGCAGATAAAATATGCTTTTTGCGCAATTCCTATTCGATAACTCTTTTAAGGCAAACAACATTTACAGCAAAAGTTACATTTGTTGATGTATTATGAAGTGATATTAAAGTCTTATCGCACAAATACTTAATACACCTAGAAATTCGTAACGAAACTGAACCAATTTCAGTAAATTCCTGCCGGGAGAAATCATTAATCACAAAGGACTTGCAATACAACCGCAACAAATCTAAAAGTAATTTCATCTCTCTTCTATAGAACGTAGCCACGTATACATTTATTGTACATGTAACTATAAGTATAAACTTTGTATTTACATGCATGTATATATATATATATATATATATATATATATATATATGCTTAACTGTACTTTACATGTTACACTGTGAACTCTTCGTCAGACGAGAGGAAAAAAAAAAAAAACCCAACATTCAATGTGAACATTTGTTGTATTTTCTGCATAGAAACAAATTTAAAAAGTTTTCTGTTTAAAATGGATACGATAGCCAAGTCTGGCAAAAGTAATGGATATAAGTTTACGATGAATGGGAAGGAAATGTAGTACATATGGGTTTGTATTTGTGTGAAAGGAAAGTTTCCCTTCGATTTCTTTTAACACACGAAACTTGAAAAGGCAAATAAGAACAATAAAAACAATAAAAATCAAAGGAACAAACAACAACTACACAACTGTGTAAAAATATTTTGGCGAGACATAAAGTCAGACACTGAAATTGTTCCATAATTGCTTAGCACAGTAATTTTCTTTCTATGTCGTAGAATATAAATAAAATGTGAAAGACAGACACAGACCTAACAGTCTGGCAGTTGGTAAATATTTTTTATATGTATTTATATATACTTTTCGGAAAATTTGCACAACAGAACAGAACAGAACAGAACCGAACAAGGGAAAAGAGTATATAAAGGGAAATAAAACGTTATATATACTATTTACTATGCAATAGTAGACCCTTTTACACGCACTCACATATAGCACGAGTATATTCACGTATTTGCGGGCAAGACATGTGACATGCAAACAAATAATAAGCCATAGCTTGAAATAAATTTGCGTGAGAATGGGGGAGAACTAGATGGGGGTAAAAGGTTACTTTAAAATACTGTTCAGTTGGGGAAGAAAATAAACAAACCCTAGACGTACTCTTACTACTACTAAATACTAAGGTTTAGATTCCATTCATTTTTCACATGAATGCTTCTACACCTTACACGTATCCCTTGACATTTTATTCATATGTATTTTTTGTTTACCAATACCGTAAATGCTAGTCAATCCCCTTTCGAGTGAACCAGACCGAATATGATCTCATAGCTGGTATATTATCAGCTGATTAACTTTTACCACCAAGCTAGCCTTAAGCTTCTACTTTAACATTACAAGCGCTCCAATGTTAAAAATTGCACACATTTAAACACATACACTGACGTTGAGTTTTTCTGTAATATGAGAATATGTTGTACGCGTATCAGTAACGTTGGCAAGAAATATCTATACACATTTGTATGGTATATATATATGTATATATGTATATATATATGTAATATATGTAATAATATATATATACATATATGTTATATTTGTATATATATTTGCATATAAGTAGAAACGATTAACGCTCTTTCGACGAAGCGTTTATATCGGCCGGGTCAAAATGTCGCCTCCCTTATATGAATCATTATGTTGCATATGCTGCAAGTATTTTCTTTTGCAAATAAAGAAATTACGATCGTTTTTTAGTAAATGCATAACGTATTAGCAAATTAAATAACAATCGCAGGTTCATAACGAGGCAATTGGGACGTCCAACGTAATTTTTGAACGATATTTAGTTCCTTAAAATATTAACTCAATATTTTGAATTTATTCCTTCCTTAAAGTTTTTATCGGTTTTCTTTTTTTTCTCGTAATCATAAGTGAGGGTGTGTTCGGATCATGGTCATCGTCAAACTTATTGTCCAGACATATTGTATAACATATTTGCTGCAAACCAATTCCTCGATGATGAAGGTTCCAATAAGTGGATCTAAGATCATGAACTTTATCATACTTGTACTATTGGGACATCAAGCGATAGTGATAGAAGGAGCCTACTACCTTTCCGTGGTAATTCGGGTCGGGTAAGCCGCGTGTGTGCGGCATGAGAAGATGAATCAATAAAAATTTTTCCAAAAAAATTTTTTTAAGTAGTTTAATAGGAATCTTTAAGTCTTCTAGAATGTGTGGAAAATTTTTGCTGCCAGAAGAAAGTTGTTTCCTGAAAATTTCGGGCGTTTCGCCAAATACTCCGAAGAAGACTACGTATTGCAAATGTATCCCTGCTGGGAAGTTGCAACTAGCATCTGCCCTGTTGATTTTTAGCTGCTGTAATATACGATCAGATGACTTCAGAAAGTATTTATGTTCATTTAAAAACATTTCCAAGCAAAAATTTATTACTAGGTAGTATGGTATAGAGTCACTAAGAGGACTGTCAAGTGGATATCAGGCTGATAGCGATTTGGAAGATCTATCGTTGTTTGCAGTCCATAGCTTCATTTTTGCGCCCAGGATAAAGATTACAGCAGACATCACATAGACGGACAGTCGGACAGCCCGATGGATATGCTTTGATCGATTTAGAATTTGATGCTCATTGTGAATATATACACTTTGTGGGAGTCTCTGAAGTTTCCTTCTTGGCGTTGCAAACATTTTGACAAAATGAGTGAATATACGTCCCATCGTTCGGTGATAGGTATAAAAAATGACTCTTAAGTTGTTGCAGTGGTTGTCTTCTTGATTGAATCGTTTGTGCCGTTGGGGGGAAATCGTTTTTTAATTAAATTTTTCAAATATTTCTTCCCAAAACTCAAAATATTGTATCCCGTAACGAGCGAGTGATTTATAAATGCGTAAAGAGGTTTTTTTTAAACCTCATCAGAAAATTTTAAGGCTAGAAAACTGTGCACAAGACGAGTAAGCTAATAAGTTCAAAACGAGACTACAGGTCTTCTGATTGATATGATAAGTAAATAAATGGGATAATGTGATTAGTGAGATATATGTATATATATTAAGATCATTTGATGTTCGCAAGGAATACAGATAGGACACAATATATTTAGAGATGTGAGAGTTCACTCACTGCGAGAAATGAAAAACGAAAAACAATAGCAACGAAATTAAAACATGCATGTATGTAAACCGTGCTAATGTTTGTTTGCAAATTGCGCTTCTACGTCACTCAATTCGTCTCCAGTCCGACAGATATATGGCAACACTGCCAAAAGGACGCGACATGCGGAAGAAGTCTCATTATGTTAAGACGTTTTCTTCTGGTTATCGCGAACGAACGAAAAGTGATCAGGAAGTGATGAAACTTTTTTTTTTTGATTTCGCGTGATTCGTTATGAATTACTTTCGCCGTACCAAGCGGTTAGCAAGAAATATTAATTGAGCCTCGTATTAAGATGAAAGGGTAAGGGCGTAAAGTGACAACCTTACGCGAGTGGAATCGTGTTTTTTCCTTTTTCCTAAAATTATTTGTATCATTTATATAAATTTTATAAATCCTAACGAGAAACTTTATTATTTTTCATAAAAAGTTTTGAGACATCTTTGTCATTAGCTCTTGGTAGGCGGATACAATTAAATATTATCTACGCTGCTGCGTAAATTGACTATAGCACTCCCTTTAGTTTGTGAACATTCGGAGCGCTAGCGATGTAAATATCATAAGAATAGCAACAACTACACTAACGTGTTCACACCGTGCTATCGTTGGTTGACTTTGACGATCAGCTGTTAAATAAACATCAAAACAAAACAGTTCATAAATTATATCAAAAATACGCATAAATTGCCAACGACAATATCTAATTGGGTATGAAATGTTTCTACTTAATGTTGGTTCAATAATATGTCAATACTTTCAACGAAAGCCTAATTCCCCACGACTAATTTTCATTCCCGAATTTTGTAGCTTCCTCTCTAAGGGGTTCTCAAATGGCAAACAAGCTGATGTGATTTACACCGATCTAAGTAAGGCGCTTAATCATGATCTGTTACAATTTAAGCTATTTAAGATTGAATTATAGACTCGGCTGGATTACATTTGAAAGGTCGCACTTAAAATATGCTTTTCAATTTCGTCTTGTCGGAAGGAGCTACGGTGAGCTCTGGCGTTCCAAATGGATTCCTCCTTTTTTATTTTGCTTATGAACGAACTCCCATCTGTTATTCATTGATCTATGATGTATGCGGACGATGTGAAATTCTTTCGGTGGTGTCTCTAGCCACAGTTGTTACTCGGATATAATTCAGCGCAGAAGCCATTTTTAGTGTTTAATGTTAGACATAAATATAAGGCTCTCATCTTACGAAAACGTACTGCTTTTAATTCATCT
This sequence comes from Glossina morsitans morsitans, assembly GCA_001077435.1. NCBI lineage: Eukaryota > Metazoa > Arthropoda > Insecta > Diptera > Glossinidae > Glossina > Glossina morsitans. The sequence goes on along the minus strand of CCAG010013727.1, from coordinate 40,441 downwards.
ACCATCACTGGCGGGAAGGGGATTAGCGTTTATAAAAAAGCTTATTGAAGGGAAAATAGTATCTCCATTCCTGCCAAACAAGGTAGATTTCAATATTTCGATACGGACATCAAGACACTATGAACCCATTAGATTACCTCAATATTGTACTAATGTCGAGCTTCGTGCACCCTTGCAGATGATAAGTAAAAACTTGAACTGAATCGTATCAGCAATTCGCAATACCTGAGAAGGACGCACTGGTTATGAAAAAGCTTCCCGATAGCCGACCTAAAGGGATGATTGGGAAATGTTAAGAAAGCATCATTATTATGGCAACCAATATTATTCTAAAATAGATCTAATATGGCACCACTATGTGTCAACTTATTGTATACAGTGTTTCTTCTCTAAATTGATACTATCTTTTCTCCGTCGTAACTTTTCTATAATTCTGAGGATCGATAGCAAGCTGTGTTATTGATGACAATCAACCGATTTTAATGATTTATGAACTCGAACATGCTGTCCGTAATTAACGCATGACCTTCTTATGCACTAGTCCAAGATATAATATTGTGGCTGTCTTTTTAACTAATCTGAATAAGTGAGTAAATGAACTGATTTTGGCATCACAGTTATGTGTTTCCACGCATTTCATTGATTCTTCGAGATGTTTTCATGAAAAATTTAACTAATGTCGCTGTGCAACTGCCTTGTTTGCTTGACGTAGTTTCGCCCGATTTCCGCCTATTCATCAAATTGAATATGAGAACATTTTGAGTTGTCTTCTCGAAACGAAAAATGTACTTTTTAAGATGGAAATGAACAAACGGATCTTATGAAATATTGAAGATATTTACATAAAAATCAATACAAGCAGAAAATTTCAATTAAGGCGCTGCAAACATAGGCGAAACAAAAAACTATTCGATTGTATTAACTCAAGCCATTTAAATGCATTTTAAGGTCTTTTGATCAATCGGTTACTATTATCCTCGTAGAAGTTAAAGCATTACCCGCGTTTATAGCAATCCGCTCTGTATTATTTCGTAATTTATAATAAACAATATTTTTGCTATTGTTATATACGTGCCAGTTTTATTGATGTATGCGATTTCTTTGCTGCCTTAATGTTGGAAATCGTTTTTTGATCTAATCGACGTTATTATTAACTTGACTTGTCTTTCTGGGAACTTTTCTAAGATGTATTCCGAAATTTCAAGAGAAGAATTACTCGCACTCCATTAACTAAAAGGTACGTCACGTTAACGTTAGGGTTTGTTCTTCGTTTGAGAGATTCATAAATGGATTCTGGGAAACAGTGAAGAATTCCTCATGCTTTTACTTATTCTCATATTTATTGTGCAATTTTTCCTCTTTTTTAAAAAATTCGAAGCAGTGAAGATTATTGAGAAAACTTCTAATCATAGATCATATTCCAATCATATTCCAACTCCACCGATGTGTTATAAACATATGCGCTCTAAATACGGCATTAAAAGCCAAATGATACGGAACTTGTTTGAATCGTTTGTGTATACTCTAAAAATGAACATAATCTACACGTATAGATAACCTATTTATCTCTATTTAATAAGAAATATTTATTCGAACGAATATTTCTAGTATAGTTTTCAATTCATTGGTCTACCTTGTAGAAAAAAATAATTGCTTCGTAGAAGGTTTCTACCAAAAAACGATATCCTGAAATTCATATATATACATATTCCGTATATATATTTCGCATATCTGATAAAAATCATTATGCCGTCAAGATAGAACTTCTGGTATTTCTTGACAAAAAAGTGAATCAATTACGTTTCTCAGGTTTTATTTAAAGTCAGCTTGATGATCTATCAAGAGAGATGTGCGAACTTAAGCAATAAACGGCACTCGGACAGGGCAAGATCCGAACCACATCAGGGCCTTCTAACCGAACTTTCTCAATATTTTCTGTATCATAAAGTTTTGCAAGTAATCTAGCACTGTCGTAAGAGAAGATGATGCTTTTCCTGTTCATCTTGGATAAATTAGAGCTAGCGATCTAATCACATTATTTACTGACATTAAAGAAAGAAGTCAATAGTTGAGGCAATTTGGAACATTCATGATACATGATTAGCATCAAAGAAAAATCGTCACTTTACGTGGCCTCAATTCATTCACATTGTCATCGTTTGTGTCACTTCATCCATCTTGCACTTTTCCTCAACGTTTCATTGTCCGGAATCGAAGTCTTCTCACTAATGCCTCCATTATGTTTCGTTTCCACAGTAACTCACAAATGGAAATGCGGACCATTCTGTAATTCCTGTAGTACATTTCGAACTTCTTTTTATATCCATCCGAATACAAGAAATCATATTTCGATAAATGTATTGTGCTGGCATGATTTCGCAGGATGAAATATGCCACTCTTGATCGACGTGTTAAAGAGACGACAGTATGTAAAACGAAAATAAGCGAACTATTTGCGTTTTTTTTTTGGTTGTTGTTTCAGGAGATGCCGTCTATGTAGGTGGGAGAGGATAATAGGTAAAGGGGAAAGGACAAAGGGTGTAATATTTGTGTACGTATAATTTGAAAATGGAAACATATCTGTACTAACAACCCGATATTGCAAAATACAGCAAATTTTTGAAAAAGTTTATTTACTTGGAACAGCCAGGGATTTTCGATTGAGTTAAAAGTATAATCTTTTTTAGATTGTCACATACACACGTGTTACCACCTAATAGAGTGTGTGTCATTAAAGTTATGCGAGTCTAAAACTATATATATGGGGGGAAATACCACGAGGCTTTTTTTTTATTATACCTAATGGTTTCACTCATACGTCTATTCCTCTATTTACGATATGTATTGTGATAAGGCGACTTCAGGGAAGCTATACCTTTATAGAGACGTTCAAGTCAATAATTATATTTTCAAAAACCAATAAATATATCGAAAATCTGGGTTCTATTTCATCAGTTGCGTCTCTCAGTAACGAGTATCGTCATTCAAAATATCTTGTGCTTACAATTGGATAAAGATTTTATTAGGGAATAAGGCGAAATTATAGATCAAAAGTTCAATAATTAACCGTTTTGATGGGCGTAAAGTATCCCGTGCTATAGAGGTAGAAAATAAGCTACTTTTTCTTTGCTTCATACTTCTATAAATAACTCTGACAGGCAAATACCTGCGTAGCAATGAAAATGTACTATTCTACGCTTCTCCAAAAAATATTACAACCACCAGTTGTATCAAATTTGTCGTCAGAACGGACCATCAAGCGCTTTCCGCCCGAACAGATGCTGTCCCAGAGTCGTCAACATACGACACTCGACAACGTCTAGTCTGCTTAGTTTTGAGGCTTTGAGATTGATACGATTGCTACATGTTTGAAGCCACCCACGTAAGGTTCATTCACTTTACCGATGATGCAATAATAGTCTTGATCTTCATTTTAAAAGATTATCGAGTCATGCAAAGTCCAGGTCTTTTTCCGCTTAATGTCAACTAGTAGCAGTAAATAAGTCTTACATCGTACATATTCCATTGCTTTAATTCATATTATTAATATAGCTTTCTGTATTCAGCGTTATACACGGTGTGGCAGTTTTAATACGATCTCCCAAATGTCTGCCTAAAATAAATCAACTAAAATTGAAAAAAAAAAATTAAAAAATATGGTAGGTGTGTCACTTTAATAAAGTAAAACTAGTGTTAGCTAAAAAACGTAATTTTGTCGATAATATTCCAGAACATTTTTTAGTGTAGATGAGAAAATATAATATAATAAAATGGCTGTCATACGTTTTAATTGAATTGTGAACATTTTCAAACGCAATCGCTAAACAACTCCATAAATATTTTATAAGTTAATCTATTTCGTTTAAGTAACAAATAAAATTGAATTTCTATTTGCTTAAACACATGGAAACAATATAAATAAATATGAATCTAACGTATGTAGGTTAAATTATTGTAAATGAACAAAAAGTTACTTTTCAAACGGGAATTATTATGAATTTAAATTTATTTATTTTTTTCTTTTTTTTTCATAAATAAATTTGTGTAGATTGCAGTGTTCGTTTACAATTACATGAATGAGTTGCCGCAAACACAACTAAATGATAATAGTGACAGCAGTAGCAGTAGCAGCAGCAGCAGCAGCAGCAGCATTACCAGCAGTAGCAGCGTCAGCTATGCGTACAACGAGTCTTTGTTGGTTTACCGTCCAGATCGCCGCTTGGAGATATGGCGTTTTATAACGTACATGGTTTTACATGTAAATTGGTTTCATTTAAGTTTCAATGTCATTATTCAACTATTGTACGGCTTGCCATTGGAAATGGTGCACGGTTCACAACGTGTGGCTGTCGTTTATCTAGCGGGTGTATTAGCTGGATCATTAGGTACCAGCGTCATTGACTCGAAGGTGTATTTAGTGGGCGCCAGTGGCGGTGTTTACGCTTTACTGGCAGCACAATTAGCCAATGTCATGATAAACTTTGGGCAAATGCGTTATGGCATTTTAAGGCTTGCGGCTGTCTTTATATTTGGTACGTAGAACGATAATAACAAATCAAACAACATAAAGTTTGTTTAAAGGTTTATGCAATTCTTTAACTTTACATTCATATTCATATATACACACATACATATATATATATATATAGATATATTTTGTTCTTTTTTTTTGAAATTTCCTTTCTCTAGTTTTCTGTGATACTGGTTATGCATTCTATAGTAAATGCGTGACAGAGGATTGCTTAAAGGTTCTACCCTCGATATCGTATATAGCACATTTGACAGGTTCCTTGGCCGGCTTCACAATTGGTTTGGCAGCTTTACGAAACTTTGAGCAATGCCATCATTATTATCATCAATCGAATTTAATACGTTACTTTGCTTTAGGAGTTTACGGATCATTTACCATTTTTGCCATCGTGTTCAATCTCATCAACACCGTTACCGCACAAATACTCGGAGAAGAGGGCGAAGTCTTCAAACAGCATTTGTTACGTGATTTGGGTATTGCGTAAGCTATTCGCTGCAGACAGAACGTGCAGAATACTCTGAGCAACACTATATTATTTAGCGAATTGATTTAAGCTTTTCATATTTATTGTAACGAGTTTTTCCGTTTATAACATCCAAAGCAAAAGCACCCATCAGAAATTCTACAAGGTGGACATAAATTGATAATCTTGACTAGCCTAAGAGTTTGAGTCTGAGTTGTAGTCAGCTTTATCCATCAAATAATATGATACTTGTTCCAGATATATGTTAAAATCCTTGCACACGTAATAGTAGATTACGTATACGACTTACTTAATATTTGGCAGAGTTTCAAAGATTTGTTTTTGATGATGCTCGATCGCTATACACGTATGGCAACAGTAGCGTATCTTGCCTGCAAATTACAAAAATTTAATCACTGCGCAGTGTTTATATCATATTTGTTTTTTTAAACGGAATAGTAAAATAGAAGATAGCTCAGCTTAAACTTATGGTTAAGTAGAGCAATTAGAAATTTTCGTCGCACTCGCTGCATTTAAAAAGATGTGCGATCCGCGACCTACTATTTGAGAGCAAAGAGGCTTGTATGATTACCCCAGTGGTTGTGATCGAATAATTCGTAGAAGGGGCTGAATTTTCTATTGGATACCCTTTGGGGGGTAAGTAACCATCATTTTCCTCAAGGGGAATATGGTTCTGTTTTTATTTTATTTAAGATTATTTATTGAAAAATTTATATTATGTATATTATAGTTTCGTATAGGTTTACAGTAATTTATTGCAAGTTTTCTTCTTCCTTTTACATTGTTAATATGTGACTGTAGGTGATGAATCTTCTATATACGATCCAAAAATATGAATAGATAATATTGTGATATTGCCAAAGACTGAAATAATAACTCAGCTGCTTATATATAAGTAAATATATGATATTTACATACATACATGCATACATACATACATACACACATGTCCACATATACACCGCATCTTCGGATATGGCGTGATATGCGACGCATATCCTTAGAGCGCAAAGTCGATATGTTGCCTGAATGTCTCTTGCATACCATGCAATAAGGTTGTTGTTCTACACTAGCTATCAGATTTTTGTGGGCCTGTCTGCGGCCTCATGTAAAAGTCCTGCTAGCGCATTTGTTGCCTTTATTAAGTTTTAACGGGTGTACCGTTATTTTACTTCAATCTTGAAATTTATTGACTGAAACTATTTCTATACGATTTTGTTCGTTCTGTTTTTTAAGGCAATTTATTCGCCTAATTGCCAACAAAAGCCATGATTCTAGTTCCTTCTGAGAGAGATAATCTGTAGAGTTTTATCGTCTGTAGGCTCATACCTAAAACTGCCTCAGTAGACATGCCTCCTCTGCAACGATTGTTGGTTGTAGACTCAACAACTGTAGTGGTGTCCACATTGATTGCATCGGCAGTTCTCCACTATCTTCTGAATACAATTTAGAAATCTCCTATGCTTTTAGAAATTAGCGTCTCGTATACCTTACCTATTGTATCTAACAAACAAATAGGATGATAAACGGATAGTTCACTTAATGCCCTTCTCAGCTTAGGCAGAAATAATTGCTCTCTTCAGTATGACTTCCTGCACTTCCTCCACGACTCCCCTCGCGGGACCACCGTTAGGTATTACTTCGCGGAGGCTGGTTGTCGTTACCACGCTTTCTGCGGTGGGGACTCAGTGGAATACACTATTGGCTTCCCCTCCCTCTGTGCGCCACCCGTATGGTGCTCCAGGCCTCTTTGTTGGCAGTTAACCTTTGCAATATTTTACTCGGTTCTATTTGGGGTCTGCCATTCTCGAACCTTTTGCAGTGAAAGATGGTAGACTCTGCATCTTCGTTCCTTTCCGAGAATGCCGGGCAATTTTGGCGAGTTGTCGTATCCGAACCTAAACAGGTACTTTTGGAAACAGCCATGGTCAGTCAGCAACTAGGTGAGGTAGTAATTTACCTTACCGTGTGGCCTTTCGGTCCATTGCATTATGTTTGGGATAAGAACGAACGTCCATCTTCCTTTCGTTGTTTCTTCCCATCGCGTTTGCCAAATCCTCATCGACACTAGCTTCTCTTATTTGTTCATGAACTCCTCATTCATTTCCATGAACTGCCTCATTCCGTCCGCCAAGATATCGATTGGCATGGCGCCCGCAATCACAAGAATAGCATCCTCCGGCACTGTCCGGAATCCACATATGTCCCTTAGCGCGCCAAGACGATGTATTGCCGCCAACTTTCGATACACTGCCTTCACTGTGAGTGCTCCGGCCCACACTGGGCTTTCGTATATTAAGACCGAAGCTATCACCAATTGGTGAATTTCGGGTCTCCAATATTTGGCACACTCCTCGCTAACGATGCCTGAATGCCGACAACTTTCTCAGCTGCGTACTCAACTTGCCGCTTAGAGTAGAGTCGATGGTCGAGTATAATTCCAATGTATTTCACAGCAGGAGATGACTGCATAGTGTGTCGCTCGACTCATATGCAACATGTTTCCACGCGCTTTCGGCTGCTTATTAGCACCGCCTCAGTTTTATACTTTACTAGCTCTAGTCCCATCTCTTCTAGCCACGGCTTCACTGTAACGATAGCCTCGTTAGCCATCGTTTCTATCTGTGCAACGCACTTTGCACTACAATTGCTATACGATCGGCATAGCCGATAATGGTTGCACCGGCAGAACGATTAAGCTCGAAAACACCATTGTACATTATGTTCCACAACAGAGAACCAAGAAGTGATCCCTGTGGGACACCCACTGTTATTTTATGCGACTCTTTTCGATTGTCGCTATCATACACTAACCTGCGATTCGAAAGGTTGTTATCTCAAGTATATACTTTGAAACCTGCATTCTTACGAACGATTCACCAGTCCGCCGAATTAAAGACGTTTTTCACGTCTAGTGTAACGACGCCGCAATATGTTTTATCGCAGCCCCTCCATCGGTCTCCGGCTAAAGCGTCTGACGCAATCGCCACGATATGATTTATGTCATCTATAGTAGACTGCGCTTTTTTGAATCTGTACTGGTTATCCCAGAGAGCACGTCTTCCTTCGGCCGCGAATAGCAGGCCTTCGTATACGACACTCTCCAATACTTTGCCCATTGTGTCCAAAAGGCAGCTGGGTCGTTGTGACAATGGCTCGTTCGATGGTTTATTAGCCTTCGAAATGAGGACCACCCTTTGGATCTTCCAGGCACCTTTGCAGCATCGTCACGAAGGCGATGTATCGCTGCTTTTAATGCGTTGTTTGGGACTCCGTCCGTGTTAGGAGTTTTTTGTCCGCAATCCTTTTGCAAACGCTCAAAAGCTCGTCGGCAGTAATTGCTGGTATTGCTTCATTTTCTCTGCAGTGGAAGTCTACCAATAGGTACGACGGCCTCTGCGGAAAAAGGGTTCTTACTATTCGACGGAGCATGACCTGCACTTGCGGCGTTCTTTGTCCTTTGATTTTCGTCAGGACGACCTTATATGCCGTTCCCCATGGATTGACATCGGCATCCTAGCATATTCTATCAAAATTTCTTCTTTTGCTAGTTCTTATGGCCACCAATAGCACGGAGATCCCCTTCTGCCCGTATTTCTTCTTCGAGGCATGGCCGAGTGGCATACTATTGCAAGCAGCTATGTCACGTTTTGATGGAGTTGACCAGCCGTGCCGTCAATCTTCTCGTAGGAGTCCATAATTGTGTTAAAGACGCCCTCGTCGAAGGATCAATCTCTCCACTTTGGCCCGGTAGTTTTGGGCCACCTGTTTTCTCCGTTCTCTCAATTTCTATGTCCCTGGAGATGACTTTGTGATCGCTGTTTGTATACTCTTCGCTCAACAACCACTTGCATCTCGCCATTAACCCGTCGCTAACAAAAGTGAGGTCTACTTTCAATTCTCTTCCTTCCTTTTCAAACGTATACCTACCTTTCTTTTCTTTTTCTTCTTCACCCACTTCACGTCCTTCGGTGGGTGATGGCCGTCACACCGCGGGGTGCCGAACAGCCCGTTACGGCGTTTGGCGGTCGGAGGGTCCATGTCCCCGGGCTGCTTACGTTGAACAGGCTAAAATACGACCCTGGTCAGCGGCGTTCGCTTCGCCCCGCTTACATTCTGTAGCGGCGAGGTTTGCGAGCCACTGTTACTTCGCTCTGTCACCTTTTGCGCGTATGTGCGCGACGACGCTTGGAAATTCGTATCACTAGTCTCCTTACGACTATTGCTTGCGGCGTCCTTTTGAATCCGGCATCTTTCATACATCGCTCTTACACCGTCTATTATGTTGCGCATTTGTTGGTTTATGTGCCATCTTTTTCCATCATTCCCCTGCAGCATAACCACTTCACAATCTTTTATATAGCCGCCCAGCTTTACGAAGGCTGCCTCGTTCTCCACATCTATTGGTCTGTACATTGACTTCTCGGGGGCATTTGTCCAAGATGAGGTTGTGCTTGCACGCCTACTGGCGACCTCATTATATTTCCGTTGACTATGAAGAGGTTCTCTTCCCTCAAAGCGCCGGCGTGACCACTAGTGCCTGTTGGTGTATTAGGAATTCATTTTGATTGGGCCCCAACTGATAAGCCGTTATCCAGTCTCATAGGCGTGTTATCCTTAACGGACCCAATGGTTATCTATGCAAGCAGGGAAGCCATGCGAGGGTTGAGGCTATCCCTTATGAGCCTAGCGTTCAGTGCTAGCTTCCTACAACATGTAACGACCTAGAGCGTTCTTCACAGACATGCCAGATTTTAACGAAGGCAGAGACAGTGAGCAGCATTAGCATTGGTTATTCGCAGCTAGCCTACAAATATATTCCAAGGTACGTGCAGGCCGATCACTATCCGCCACCCGTGACGCCCACAGTAGCCTGAGCTTAGCCCTGTGAAGTGTGTATGTGTGCTTGCGCATCTAATAAATAAACATAACGAGACTCACACATATTTTATGCTTTTTATCTTAAATTAATAATTTCCGGACATTACGGTTACCGGTATAACTGAAATGAAAAATCAATTCATTTGAAAATCAAGTTCGAACACAGTACATGAGAATAATACTGCACTGAGAAAATCTTAGTCTTTAGATTGTTTTTTGCTCAATATTGATCAACCAAAGATATTTTTTATTAAATAGAATACAAGCTTATTTAAACGAAAATTGCAAGGAAAGAAAGAGATTGACGCATCCTAACGTCAGCTAGTGTTGCTCTCGCTGAGAAATTAAAGTGTAGTTGCGAACTCAGTCGCAAAGAATTCATACAAAATTTTTGAAATTATAGATAAACCCTTCGATACCTTCAATTACGTTTGAATAATCTTGATTGTACATTATTTATACATTGCTCCGAAGTTTGATTGAAATGGTATTCTAGATGAGAATATTAAACAAACAAAAAACCAGCTACTTGCTTAGTAAACGTCTAATGAAAAAAGTCCAACCACTGCGCTTAAAATTTGAATGCTCTGTGGTATGATGAATGTAAACGACGAACAAATTTTATACAGAGCTATGAAAATCACCAAATATGTTTTTGAAATTTCAACAAAATATTTCAATTAATTTTTACTCAAAAGCTGGTATTAAATACAATTAATTAATTTACTCGCATAGCATATAATATTAGTATTATTATCATTATTATTAACGAAATGAATAAAATGTAATCAAAATATTATAAATAAAAAATGAATCAAATAAACTCCTCTCAGAAACGCAATTCTTCAGTATTTGTTTAATGTAATGACGTAGTAAATGTTTCATTTTCGAGTAATGGCACAAAGCAGGAAAACACACAATTAATATACACAATTAATGCGTCATAATGCAATATTCAGTTGAAGAAGACTCTTTTTGAAAACAGAGGGACTGGATATTTTTAAGTGCAGAAGTAAATGCTTTCTACTTTTTGATAAAATTCCACGTCAATTCATTAATAAATTTATTTAATTATTCAAAACATATTTGCCATCACTGTCCACCGTCTTATGGCATTTATTGCACAGCTTAAGGATACCTTCGCAATAGGGATTTGTTGGTTTCCAGCTGAAATAGTCATCGAGCCATTTTCGTGTATCTTTAACGTTCGCAAGCCACTCGTCTGTTAAATACGGCATTGATCTGAACTAGTGATAATCAGAAAGAGACTTATCTAGAGAACAATCTGCACGCGAAAGACGCTCCTGAGCTGAAGCTCCAACTGAAGCTCATTTCCGTCTTTGCTTTTTCTGCATGCGCAGGGGTATTGTCATAAAGTAAAAGCAAATTTTCGAATTGTTTTGCCCATAAGTGGTCTTTATTTTTTGGCAAGAGAGAGAAATGATTGCGTTCGGTGCCTTTTATAAGGCAGCCAAATTTAACACACAGAACTTATTTCTGCACTTAATATACAGTAATTCATTTATGGCGCCTCCCCTAGCTGAACTTTGCTCCCAATACACTGTTACGAAAATGCCACTTTCATGAAAATTAATCAATTTTCTAAGAAACAAAATTCTAATGAATCACGAGAATCAAGTACACATTCATGTGTCAAGCAGCTGGCGACTGGCGAGTGGCGAAAAGATTAACAGCAATTGACAGAAATTTAGTGGAAAAACGGATTAACGGATAAAAAAATGTCGCGATAAATTTAGGTAATGGTAACACGGTTGTGAAAGGGTATATAAGCAGAATATTCGCGCAAGCAATGTCAGTCGAAAGTCAGTCAAGAGAATTGAGTCAAGAGAGTTGAGTCGTAATACTGAAGCGAATTAACGCGTTGAGAATTTAAATTCCTGAAAATAATTTGTGAATAGATTCCCTAAGAATTGTAAATAAAACCTAGTCTATCCTAAAAATCGCAATTCAGTGTTGCGAACTTTATTAATTATTACTAACGTAAAATGCACAAATGACGGCTTGCGTTACAATACTTCCCCATACTTCATGCTGGAGACAGAGGCAATTATCGCAACGTTTCCTAAAATAAGGTCCAAATTGATAGCCAACAGATCACAGTGATCGTTAATCATTTCACTCCGACTTCTCTCTTTGCACTTCTGCTTCTTAAAGGCACGAAGCCATTGTCACGATTACTACGTTTTCGTTTTTTTCTCTCGGTTCGCTTATCGCGACGATTACCAAATTCCTCAAAGAGCGTTTCTCTCTATAAAGTAATTAAAAAGAAAAAATGGTAGTAAAAGAAATTGGAAAAATTAATGAAATAGATTAATAAATGTTACATAGCGAAAATTGATCGCTCTATTGATACCCTATTGACACCCTATACTTGTGTCTTCTGTTTGTTGCAATATAAGCGCTTATTCTAACTTTGGTTAGATAGGAGTTAAGAGGTTTTTTTTTCGTTTTTGTTTTTTCTGAAGCCGCGAAGAAACGATAAGCCGCAAGTAGTAGGTTAAGAAAGAGCTGACTTCTATTGGTTTTTGTATGATTAAAACGAATTAAGCTGAAGTATGACAATAACGTAAATCGTTTGTTTTAAAAACCACAACATTTTGCCGCAACATTATGTAATTGAGTCGAATATAACTTACAGATGCATAAGAACGTACATATGTATATATAAGTTGATCAATTTAATGAAATGCATATAACTGCGCACAATTTCATTAAACATCTGCAATCTGTGACCACATAAACAACAACCGTCAGTCAGCCGTACGTATTGCGTCGTAATGCTTAATTTAATGCTACATTGTTGTCGAAAATCAACATAAAAAAAAAACTTGCGCCCAAATACTCCATTGATCAGCAACGAGTAGCAAAAACTAATAGTACTACCGCACTGAGAGAGTACAGTGTAAAAAAAGAAAGAAAATTAAAAAGGGAAAAAATCAATAGCATGCAGTAAATTACTGTAGAAAAATGGCTGCATTCCGTACAATATGCATTTAAACGAATTGATATAATTTTCTTAATCATTAACAAAATCGTCAGGATCGCAAAAAAAAAAAAACAAAACAAAGCAAAAAATTCAACCGCACTAACATTAAAAAACCAAAATTTGTAGAATCCATTATAAATTCTCATAAATGCGCACACACATGCACGTATGCATATATCCGACATAAATACAAATTGAGTGTATTTTGCATATATGTATAGTGCTTTTTTTCTTGTCTTCTTAGATTTACACACAAAATTTTGCTGAATATACGGTGCGAAAAGAAAAAAAAAAAAAGGAAACAAAATTTAAATTACAGCTTTCTGATATCGTACACACATAAATATCTGCACATATCGCTATATAGTGATCATCACTCACAAATGTATAAAAACACCAAACCTTCAAATTGATATCAAAATTAATCCATACTCGCATATCTACATATCTACATAAATGCACACTTATGGTCAATACATGTACATAAGTGCAGTATAGGTATGTAGATGACATGTATTAAATGCACACATAAGCATCGTGGTTAACACTGACTGGTCATAAAATTCGACATTGGCTGCAGTTTTGTTGCATGTCGCCGACTCATTCGTCGCATACGGCAGCCAAACGTGCCAAAATAACCGAATTAAAAAAAAAAAAAAACAAACTCTTCCGAGCAGCAAAAGTAACATGAAGCCACAAATGTAATCAGTAATTTAGTTAATTTAATGTTGCCATCACTGTTTGTTCTAACAGTGGGCCAATAGCGAAAAAATTCAATACTATCTATATCGAGATGCGTGGATGGATATGCGTGCGTTTTTCTGTACGTGTATTTGTTGCCTTTTCGTCTTAAATTTTAAATGTCATATGTATTTCATTTAACATCGAAAGTAATTGCCGTTATCATTTCTTATCCTACTGTGCCGTGCAAGTGCAATTTGGATCAGCATCGCAAGTTTGGCATCTGCTTAGCACGCGGCCAACGTTTATTTGTGGCATTTTATCTCTTTCTATCTCTTCCTTTCTTTCTTTCTTTCCCTCATGCATCCGAATGTTTATTCCTAACCGGGCTCGCTGACTGATTGACTGACTGACTGACTGACCGACCAGTAGACTATCTCAACGATGTACTTTTTGCCAATTCACAGATCGACAGGCGAAACATTTTTTCTTGCGGTATTTTGCAGACGACACAAAAAACAAAAAGAAAAAACACAATCAAGACTGATATACTTGTACGTTTAGTGTGTGGTAAGGCGAGTGGTGGATTTAGGTGATGTGCTGCGGTTCAATACCTGCATTGGCATAATTTATACCCAACGGCAACAGTTTTTATAATGTTTTCGAGGTATTTAAAGATTAAAATAAACTGCTGAAATGACGCCTTTTCATCCAGCATAGCGTATGGATGGGGGCCTCTTTCTTTTGTCCAATTTTTTATTTTTTTTCTCTTACCTTCTCTCTTTTTCCTTCTCTTCTTTTCGTATACAGTAAACTAGCTAGTCCGCCGCAACAACCACCTGATTTCGATGTCGAGTATAGATGAGGGGGCCATTTGGCATGTCTACCAAATTGTAGGTTGTGGGAATTAGTAGTAATTTTGTATTCGAACACTCAGCGAAGGAAAGAAAAAGGATGAGAAAGAGAGAGAAGGAGAGGGAGAAGGAGAGAAAGCTTTTTTTGTATTGTTTTTTTTTTTTGTTATTTGAAAACAAACAACGTTAATGTAAACTGCAGTCATTAATTAATTATTTAATTATTTAAAAAAAGGAAACATGATAAGTAAATGTTAAGAATTTATTTGAAATAAAAACAGTGAAAAAATTTAAGTAATCTTCTTCAAAATATTTTATATGCATGCAAGTTTTATTTTGAATAGTAAAGTGCATGGTTGATAAAGTGCACCGATCTCAACCATTTTCAATAGCGTTCGTCCTTGGATCAAAACACGTCATCGTAACAGATTTCACCAAAATATCTCAAGATGTGCGATCTGTAGCTTGAACCCAAATTTACATGGACAGAAATCAGATGGGCAGACGGACAGACAGGCCTAGATCAATTCAGATTACGATTCTGAATCGATAGGTATAATAAAATGTGGGTATATCTTAAGCCCTTCTGCGCGTTACATACGTCCGCACTAACCGAACATATCATGTATCACAAGTGATGAAGGGTATAAAGAGGACTTACATTATGTACTTTTCGTTTATAACAATTTATAAAGAACAATAAAAAAGGTAGTAACCTTCCACTTATGTAGAGTCATCAAACTAGTGTTTTTTTTTTTTTTTTTTTAATTTATAATAAAAACTAAACGCTAAGAAATATCGATATAAATTTCCTTTTATTGGATTGGTATTCGTGTACCATTTTTATTTAAAAATAATTTCATGTAAATGACAACTTCTGAACTTTTGTGAAAATTAAATCCCTTTATCACTTTTCCACACAAATTTGCTTTCACTTCACCAATCACGCGAAAAGTTTCGGTGAATGAGTTTATTCGAGTAAACCAACGCTCCAACATAGCCCAAAGCAAAAAGTGCAATAGAGTTATATCGCATGATCTTTGTAGCCAGCTTTAATAGGCATTTTTGGAGATTACATGGTCATTGAACTTTCCTCATGATGAATTGATGGGCCACGAGATGTATGGCATGTTGCAATATTTTGTTAAAAGCACACATCATCCAAGTCGAATTTATCTGCTTCGCATCACAAAAAACCAGTAATTATGTTTCTGTAGCGTTCTGGTAAAACGAGTTGGATTGCGGCCACTGTTCGTTAACTAACGCAAACCGTCAAGGTTGTTCAAAATTGCTTGTTGAGCCAGGAAACGTAGATATTATGCAAAAGCTGATAATGTAGGATCGACATGTGACATGCTCTGACACATCAGTTTTGCCAGCATATATAAAATATTGCTCGATTATTTAAACGTCTGAAAAGCCTTTTTCTGTGTAAGTGGGTGACAACAAATGCTTAAGAAATACACTGGCGGTGCTCCAAAAGACCTAGGTAGGAAGTTAGTAGGTGGCAAATCATGGATGTACGCACGTGATAAACCAAATTCAACGAAAATTGTTCGTGCTCGAAGTACTTTGAAACAGATGGTCGAGCTAGTCTGTGATCTGCCGTATAATCGCCAGTGGGCGCCTAATGACTTTCTTTTGTAATCGAACGTCACCAATTAATAACGCGAACACCGACTTTCCTTGCGAGAAGAAAAAGCTGATGCACTCAAAAACTGTGTTTTGACGACGACGTTTCAAGCAGAATGAAAAGAATGCATTGCTAAATGGTTTGAATGTCCGCAAAACTTTATCGATTAGAAAGAAGAATTTGTTGGAAGAAAATGAGGCAATTTTTAATGACAAACTGTTAAGTATAAGTGAAAGTATAAATGGTGTCCTACGTTCTATAAATAAAAATTTTATATTTGCTTAAAATGTTTGCGTAACTAAATGGTTGAACTCATTTGAGTTGATTTTAGTTGAAAATAATAAAAAATTTTAATATATTTTTCTTTCATTATTTATATTATTTTTTATTTATTATATTCGTTTATTGTTTTAAAGTTTCGAAAGGTCCATAAAAGAATGCTTATGTGCGCTCTTCTCCTAATCAATGGTGTACAATGTGCAATAATGGGCGATGACGACTGTGATTGACCGACCGTAACACTGGCAGTTGATATTTTTTCAATTAAATTGACGACAGAGATTAAACCATCAATGTCGCGTCAAAAATGAAAAAATAAAAACATTCTCTCTGCCTTCGCAAATCATTAGTCCTTAATATATATATATATGTATGCAGCCAACAATGCTGCAGTTTGTTGAAGGTACAACTTAATAAAATCCACTGCTAGAGTAATTCTCTTTTGCTTTCTTCATATGAACCTTCATGGTAGAAATATCGCCATAAATACGGTCTGTTTGGCTTTGTTATTTTTGCTATTGTTGTGTTTTCGTTTTATATCATCTTGTGATCCCAATTAAAAAAAATAAATAAAAAAATGTCGCACATTGTTGTATGGCGTTTCCAAAGTCTAGACAACATCGAGAATCGTTTGAATTGATTCATGTTTCGCTTAAAGAGTTTAGAGTTTTTCCTTTTTTGGGATTGGCGTACACAGATGAATTTATATAGACACTACTACCGAATCTTTATTCACCTTAGGACGAAGTTTGTACACCCATCACCTTAACTGAACGCATAATAAAAAAAGCTTTCATTTTTTAGTTTTATTTAGCTTTTATTCCGATCGTGGTTTTAAAACAATTTCAATCGCTTCGATTTGAAAATCGAATGAATATAATAATAAGACTGTATAGGATAAGTGTTAGCTTTTAATTATCTTCTTTAGGTTATAAATTAATAACGAAAATATAGTGAAGTTTTTAAATGCATTTCGAAGATGGTTCAATTTTTGTAGAAGTATTGCACTCGGTTTGGAATTTGATCGGTGAAAGTCGATTTAGAATTTTCTTTCGTAGTGTCAGAATTTTATTTGGAGGAAGTGCAAAAACGCGAAGGCATGGCTATGACGAGTAGATGTCTAGATATTTCGAACCGAATAACCAATTTATTATAACTTTGTTCTACTCTGTTCCCTATAAAGTATTAGTAAAAATCATTTATTCTATTGATTAGTAAATAAATTTACCTAGTTGTGTGGTCTTTCATATTATATTTAGCCCTTCATTGAGGAATGACATAAATGCTTTTTATTTACGTGTAACGTATTACATTTGAGTGTCCTTGAGGAGAGAGACTTGCGAACAAATTTTCCATTTGTTATCATAAATATTTTATTTACTTATTCAATAATTCAGCCGCACGTGTTAAAACAAGTCTACCAATCAATATACAAAAAAAAAAAGAAAAAAAAGGGAAACCAACTTAAGAAACATTATTATCAACTAAGGCAGGCTACTTAATACCCCACACGACTTTGCTTAATATAATTTCTCTTCACCATAAACATTAAAAGTTGTACCTTGTTGTCAATTGGAGGCGTACTTTTCACGTGAACCTTTATATGGGACTCGTAAAATAGACTCATGTCGAATGATTCGAACTTATCACAATAAATATTTTTCACTATTTCGTAGCGATTGTAATTTCAAGGTATTCAGAATTTGATCAAGGTGCCATATAAAGGCTTATTTTTTGTAAGAGCAAGAGGGATATTAAAATATTAGTGCATCTCAATAAAATTTTTCACATTAATTAAGTACACCAATGTACTATTTTGCAACGATTTTCACCGGGTAATGGTAAAAATGGGCCTCATATGAAGAGTGATTCTTCACTTGCAGCCAAAGCACGTTAGTGTTTTTGTCGAAATGTCTCAAACAATGCGTTTTGTAGATTGAATAGAAAATCACATGGGTAGCAGACAGATGAAGGGACAGAGAGACGAACAGACGAGAAAAATTAAATTCGCGAAATAATTCCGAATCGACCCTTAGAATGGAAGGGGCTTTTCGCTTTTACATATACATCCGCATAAAGTTAAATTATAGTACAAGTGTAGTGTAGTGTACGAAAAGAAATTATTATAAACTCTCATTTCAGTCACTTCGAATCGATGCTTCGGGTACATCCGAATATTTTAAAAATTGAATAAAGCAAATATTAGAAAAATTAATTCTGCAATTGACCGATTATCGGCTAATCGAAAGGTTTATAGAACCAATATCCGTCTATTGCAATTGGAATAGAAGTCTAGAAGGAAAGGATAGTCCTCCTTCATACGGAGTATAACAGTTACATTTTGATGCATTGTGCGCAAAGCGCAATTAACTCAAAGCCGTGCTAAGCGATCTACTTAAGCGAATTACTTATGAAGGAAGAGTTTTATTAAAATCAAAGAATAATAATAAAGTGTAATTAGGTTTAGGTTAGGCTTTCAATGATCTTAATTGCAATTTTCTGGTCCACGTTCAGATTTCAAAAGCGTAAAATACATTTGATACGTTACGAATGATATTAAACTTCTATCACACATATCGTGCAAACGATTTAAGTTATCCGGAAAATTCATTTTCTTGATTAATTATTTTTAAGGCTGTCAAAGCTCGATACAAGAGGTTCAATTAAGCTTTTTATGTCAACTGAAATATGTTCCACGATATTTACAACTTACAAACAAAAATGTTTACAAATTTCAACAAAGAAGGTAAAAGCAACTAGAAATGAAAAATATCTGGTAAATTATTTCAGGGATGGAATAAATAAATTGGAAAATATTGGGCAAAACGAGGGGTGTTCATAAAAAAGTTTGCATTTTATTTCTCTTGAAAAACATTTATTTATTCATCGATCGTATTCATCATATTGCCCCCTTTATTGTAAGCAGATGATTATGACGTTGTTGTTTTGGCCAAAAAAATACGAACAAGAAATGACGTGAGTCGTCGCCTTATCGTGGTACAGTAGCCATCACGTTTCGTGCCTAAAACATTCGAAAAAATGCATAGCAAGAGCCAACCGATATGCCGTCATCCTCAGAAATGTCTCTAAAAGTGATTCGCCAACTCTTCATAACAATGTTCTTCACTGTTTCAGCGTTTCCATTGGTTTTTGATGTTCTGGGGCTTCCAGGACGGACATCGTCATTAACATCTTCTCGGTCTTCTGTGCAGCGCTTGCATCACTTTGTTGCCTTGTTTTGCTTAAAGTAGACTTTGCCAGAGTTTGCCATAGTCAACATTTTAAGTGAGTTGGAACACGTACTTTTACTTGTCACGCAGAATTTAATACCGATTCTTTGATCCATTTCCTTCGATAGCAAAAAGTCGTGCAGCACATCAAAATATCTGTCAAAAATAAACGAGAAATGAAAAGTGGCTCATAACTTCAACCTATGTTGGGGACATAGGTGTGTAACAATAGAAAAAGACGTACGTGACCCATGAAACCTATTTGAAAAGTCACCTTTTCCTTTGAACAAACCTCGTATCATACTTTGACAGCAACTTTTTTTAAGTGATTAATCTTGAAATTTAATTTTGATTTCTTTCTTTGATTGCTTCTTGAAAAATCGATAATCTTCTGTTTGTTTGCTATTTTGAAAATATGTTGCACGACGAGTAAGAAAAAATAAAATTCGGTTTCATCTTAAAAAAAAATTCAATTTAACTACATTTGTACGCATATATATGGCTCTGTGACTTTCGAATAAGGGTAAATTCGTGACAATTGAAGGCATATGAGTATGTCTTCTAAAGGAAGCGAAAACCATCGTTCATTATTCTTAATGCCCTGGTAAACACACAGCCACAAAACTTATTGCTTTCTCAAATCTTAGTTGCGTAACGGTGCTCATTCTACTCAACTTGTGCCATTCATTTATTTTTTTAGTCTAAATAAAGTTTAATGATAATAATCGAATATTATTGATTGGTCAACTGGCATTGATTTGCTTAAAAGATTTCCATAGATTTAGATGTGGGTTGTACGTCGCTCATGCTCTGACTTATGCGTACGATTCGTGGAGAAAATAAGAAGTGTGTGGCAATTAAAATTCTCTTTCAGATGTGAACACTACTCGTAATAACTTAATACAACGCAAGTCTCTTATTTCATTGCACTCGTTCAATTTGTGTACGATTTTCTTTTTCTTTTTTCTTTTGGTTTTTTTGTTTATCATTTTGTTAAATAGTGAAAGAAATTAATCAGCAGCTGCAACTGAGCCTTCCTTGGCATACGTAAGTGGTCGCGCTGCACTTGTGTGAGCAGCAGATTAAACAATGATATTGTTAACGGAGTTCATACATGGACTGGACTGACTGTGTTGGAGTAAAAATTACGCGCAATTGTATAAAATGTTTTTGTTGGTCGCGGATTGCCCTGATTTCGTTCCTTCATATATGCAATTTTTTATTTTTTCTCTGCTGTGTTCTCAAAATCAGTGTAGAAGACTTTAAATGATTTTATGCGTTAATTGGGATCCATAAAGTGCTCTTGTATATGGGCACGGATACATATGTTGTCCACTGTTTAACGAGTTTAATACATATAAAGTTCGTAGCGTAGTATAATTGATGTCTTTTAATAGTTCACAAAAGCAGATGCGTTTCAGATTTGTATAAACAACTTTTGCGCTCCATTAAAAGTCAATTTGCATGTTGCTTGACCAAAGATTTATGCTTGCATGTCCTTTCACTGGGCTTCTCCGGGCAGCAGCAAATCCAATTATACGCGTGTATTGTTTGTTCGCCATGCATATAAACATGAATGATGGCATCTCTGACTCTCTTAGCAGCAGTATCCAGCTCGTACTATAGTTAATAGCAAACAATTTCAACATTAGCATATACCTACCGTATAAATATATGCAAGTATGCGCATTTGAATAAATGCGATCGTAAATTTACGTTACGTTACAGTTCATTCGTAATGCTGGCACACACTATGTTATTATTAATATTTAAACGGCGGTTAATCATAAGTTATCATCATATTCATTTAGACTAATGGTCATGTTGCGTTTAATGAAGGAGCACGGAGAGACATGTAAGTCTAAAAATTTCAGAATTAGAAGAGAGAAAAGAAAAGTAGATAAGAAAATGGATAAGACATCTTCAGTTCTTAAGATGTCTAAGTAGGCAGTAGTGGCAGTGGTTATTAGATTTAAAAGCATCTGTGAACTGCCTGTTTTTTAATTTTTCCCCTTTGATCAGTGGAGAAAGAAGGTATCTATGCTGTTTCAATTCATTTCTTTTTCAAGGCTTCCAAAGTCATCTTGTCCTTCGTGGGACAAAAATGAAGAGATTCCCATTCTTCGTAAGAACTGATCGTCAATACATATATGAAATAATTTTGTGGTTTCATGCAATACAGAAGCGTAAGTCAGAGAAGTCAATCACAGTTTAGCAGGTAACTCGTTTTCTGTTTGTTGTTTATGGATGGATGTGCTTGTCAATTTATTGTTTATCCTATGTTTTGTAGCGCTAGCATCTTAATTCGCCAATATATTTGTATGTGAGTAACTAAGATATTTCAATCATTGTGAAGCAATGTGGATGCTCTCTACATATGAAAGTGTTTTTGCGCACAGTCTAGATTGAACTTGATTTACAGAGTAACCTCAAATGGCGCCAAAAACTTGAGGTTTGCTTTCTGTGGTTATAACGAAACTGAAAAAATAAAAAAAAAACTGTAATGAAACTGCAAGAATATAAAAGCTATTCTCGGTTGATAAACAAGTTCCAGCATGTTGGGTAATCGTGATTTCGTTTAAAGAAGGATATCAGATGCTGCGTCAACAATAGTTGAATGAAACACTGCTCACTAGAGAGCACAGCCTTTAATAGTACTGTCTGTAAGTGTTTGTGTGTGTTTATGTGTATTTGTGTATCTCTCTTTCTCTCTCTTTCTTTGTCTCTTTCCCATTTTCTATTCTTGTTTTTAAAGTTATTACATTGCGACGCATTTGCAAAAAAACAAACTTATAAGGACGCCTCATACATTAGTGGCTATAATCAAAATATGTGAGTTCGTATAAGTTCTAGTAGAGAATAAAGTTTCATCGTGAGAAGCCGTACAAGAGTAGATGTTTGAAAAACAAAATTCACTCGCAAGCAAATGCGGGGTTGTTTAAAGCATTTTCCCATTACTCTACGTAAGTTCACCATTTGTATTTTCATCTAAATAATAAAAATACAAAGATTTCTCATCAAAGATTATTTATTTTCTTCCACGATTTCCTTCTTTTTGACCAATACAATTTTGCATACGTTCGAATCATTCATCATTGCATTTTTTGCATTTGGCCTAAAATATCTCCAAAATATCAGTGTCCACGGTATTACTGCCTGATGTTGGATTATAAAAGAAAGTCATTAGGCGCCCACTGAGGACTTAACGGCGGTTCACAGACTAATTCGATTTTTTGAATGTTTAGATAGGCGGTTGTTAGAAGGGATCCATGCGAGTTCACATTATCATGATGGCGAATGACCTGATGGTGTGTGTTTGTTTTTTTTTTAATTTCACTAAACACTTCCGGCAAACAAGTGATTGTAGTACACCATTCAAAGTTAATGGTCTTATGTTCTTCTAAGGGTACTGTTGGTACGTGACCAGTTTTCTTGAAGAACAACAACAAACGACCATCTGCTGCAAAGTGCTTCGAGCATGAACAAATTTCGTTGGATTTGGTTTATCTTGAAACATAGACTTGACTGCCGTTTATTTTCCGGCTCATACGCTTAAATCCATTGACTTGTCATCTGCTAACACCCTACATACGTCCTTTGGAGTACCATCAGCATTTGCTTGCACCAACTGACACGAGCAATCGAAAGCGAAAAGAAAAATCTTTTGCGCGGCTAAATGGTCAAGTAATACTTTGTGTATGCTGGTGAAACTGCTGCCTCCATTCCACAGTGTGTGATATGTCTCCTTGTATCATCAGTTTTAATAGCATCTATGTTTCTTGACAGAACAATTAATTTTGACCAACCCTTCGCTGCGTCATTGCTAAAAGTGAGGGTAAGTTGTTCGATGCATCCAAAGGTAATAAATCATTCTCCGAAAATGTTCACGAGCTAATTTCATTTTTTTCGCTAGAACAAAATTTTCACGTTACTGTAAGCAACGCAAATCGTGGTCAAGTGGCATAATGTTCTGACGATGGTTAAAGGAATCTATTTAAAAACGTTAAACCTTCTAATCGAAGTATCAAGACTGACAATATAAATAATGCTCCCCAACCCCCCCCTACAATTAGACAATTTTTAGTACCACAAAGCAATGAAATGTATTTAAAAAATAAATATATTTAAATAAGTAAATACCTGCAAACACGGACTATAGGGGGATGCGAGTCGCCAAATTGTAGATGAAGACGAACTCAGGCTGTTATCCGACTCAGCATATAAACGCTGTGCGCGAAGTAGGGCAAATGTTTCGCGAATAAGCAAATAAAACCTCTTTTATTTTTCGCTATATTTGCTTATATTTATCAACATAACCTCCTTCAAAAGAGATGCAATCAGTCCAACGACGATTCTTAAAATACGTTTCTATTTCCACAATGGCTCCATCGTTTCATCCTAATCTTTTTATTTGACGAGCGCCTTATTGAGATGTGCAAGCAGGAGACCAGATGGGACCGTAATGCGAACTTCGATTAGCCATTCTAATAACCGGCTTGCAACGCGGTGCATTGTCTTGTCGAAGTATCACTTTTTTCTTTTCTATTTTGAGGTCATTTTTCGAAAATTGTCTCCTTTTTTCGTACCAAAATTCGCTGTTCATTGGTTTTCGCTTTTTCACGGTAATTAATGAATATTATGCTATGCGAATCCCAAAATGCGGAGGCAACCTGGCCGGCCGACTATTGCGTTTTGATAGTTTTGCCAAGCTTTCGCCAGGTTCTTTGTATTCAATGGGCCGTCGATTCTGGTCAGGTGTGTAATGGCGCGTCCATACTTCACGCATTGTCGTGTACCGCCTGAAAAAAATCTTTTTTTAATTGCCGTTAAATGGTCGATGTTTTTGATCCACTGCTAGTCAACGCGGCAATCATTTGGAACATAGCTTTCTCGTGCCCAAATTTTCCTGCAAAATAGTGCGTATACAGCCCTGTGGAGGTTAGCTATCTATTGCAATATCACTGTTCGATTATTCAGAATAATTTTCGGCATCTTTTTCAGGTTTTTTGATGTAACCACCTCTTCTAGACATCAACACAGTCGGACCTGTCCGTACGACCTCGACAAACCGTCGAGAATTGGCTGTTTCTAACGAAGAAGAGTTGGGAAAACTCTTTTCAATTACAGCTAAGTTTGAACGATGGTTTTTTTTCTTTTTGCCATCAAATAGTAATGTTTTATCTCTACACACGAAATGCACATTGCTGTTAGTGTTTTGAAAAGAACAAAATTATCATTGCTAAAACAACCTAATTAGATTGACAAAGACAGTAGGGATTTTTATGTAAGCGGCGACATCTCTATGTGTCAGTTCCGTCCGAGTTGTCGACCGATGTGCTACAATAATTAAGCAAAGGGTAATCGAATAAGTTTTCTGTTTGGAATCATAAAAGATATATATAAACATAATATTTCTTCTTTTTTATTTCACAAACACTAGTTCTTGTCATTTTACTTTAGAAATGATTTCATGTAAATGACTGCGTCTAGATTTTTGTACTTACTTTCCAGTGGATGTATTCCGAGTTGTGTTAATTACATTAAGAGCAATCATCTATTTGTTGATTACATTGCCTTGGTATGTAAAATTTTAAATTGTGTTATGAACTCATTTTCATTGATTTAAAACAAAACATCCATCGGTCCGGTTCAGCATGCCTTCATTAAGGGCAGATCAACCATAATGAGTCTCTTACAATTTGCTTGTCACGTTTTCACCGCATGCCCATCTGCCTCACAAACAAACGTAGTATACACGGATTTTAGTATAGCTTCCGATAGAGTTAATCATAAGGTATTGTTCTTTAAATATCGGTCCTCTGATTCCCCTTCAAATTTATTCAAATGGATATCTGTCTATCTTCAAAATAGATCCTCTTGGAGTTCCGTTCAACAATACCTTCTGTGAGGCATTTTCTATGATCGCAGGTGTCCCCCAAGGCAGTCACTTAGAACCTGTCCTTTACATCAACGATCTTTCATCGGTGATTACGTCGAGTTATTGCTAATGTGTGCTTACGATATTAAACTGTTCTCTTCTCTCAACGAAAAACACATTACTTATAGAATACTTTATTGATTCGCAAAAATTGGAAAATAGAGAGTAATTCATTGTCTTGGGGGTTAGATTTGACCAAAGATTTATGTGTTAATGTACATATTGAGCTTAATGAAGCTCAAAGCTTTAAAAAAAGTAAGAACTGCATTAAAAGGCTAAGGTTAAAAGAGTTTGATTATCCATATGTTATATAGAGATTGTACACAAGTTTGGCAAGGCCAATACTAGAGTACACTTCTGTTGGCGTTCTCCTTCCTACAGGTTTTACATTGATTCAATACAATCAGTTCAGAAGATGCTTCCGCTCTTTGCCCTAAGTAATTTGGGATGCGATCCTTTAGCTTTCTTGCCACCGTATGAGGATAGATTGCTATAATTAGCCCTTCCTTCACCGAACAAGCAAAAGTTTATCTTAGGCGTCTCCTTCTTGATTAAGTTTATAAACGACGGTATTCACCCATCCGTCCTACTAGGAAAGATAATCTCAAAAGTCTCTAATCGTTATTCTAGAATCTTCATATTCGTAAACCCTGACCAATGTAGATATGATTATGCGCTTTTCAACGCGTTCAGGACCCTTTGTAAAAATTTAAACGATGTCTATAATTTAATCTCAATATCGCACTCGTTAAAGAATATTAAATTAATGCTCTTTAATATGCACGATCGGCCAATGACGCAGCTATGTTAACCTAACTAGAAAATTGAAAACATCGTTTGTTACGCAAACTGATCAAACTACGTTCAAAAAAAAAAAAAAAAAAAAAACGGAATGTCAAGCGTTTGCTTAAAAGTTTAGCGCTAACCGTTTAGTATACAATTTTTATTTTGAATTATGTATATCCCTGAGTGATTATGCAGTGCGGCTGTCATCTTATAAAAATTCAATTATTACGTTAAAATGATTAAATATATATAACATAACTTTTTACGTATTCTATGAAGTTAACTAAACATTGTATACTATTAGCATTTGTTGAACGTTCTGTAACCAAATTGACTTGAATAAATAAATAATAATAAAGAAAAACTATGGCAGGTGTCCATTTAAAAAAAAAAAAGAAAAAGAGATTCTTATATTTAGTTTGCGTGGCGGGTACAAAAAGCTCGCTTTAACTCTTCGACTCATTTGTTTTTTTTGCTTAATTTTGCTTAAAAAGTGTTTTTAAACTATTAGACAGACACGATTATAAATATAGATAAGTTGATAATATCCACCCACGAACTCATTAGCGTTTCATGAAAGACATCAAACAGTCGCGAGTTTATTATGATAGTCTGGTCGAAATTTGGCATCAGTTAGCGTACAGTGACATAAAATTCGAAAGCTAAGAGGAGAACATTCGATTCGATTTTGTTGTTGGTGCTCGCTATTAACCATATATAATAGCCACAAAGAATATATATGTATATCGACTTTGCGTCCTCTACCTCTTAAAAGCATTTAAGCATTCATTTATTAAATGTGACAATAAATTAATTTAGTAATTTATTATACGTTTGGTTTTGGTTTTTCATTTTTAAGTTGTTTTCTAAAAGTTATGATAATTTAATGATTTTTAGTCAGGAGACCCGAGCAAGAAGCTTTTCTTACTTTTCGGAACATCTGAACGCACTATATCCACGAATATATATTTCGTTCTCATTTTTTCCTCCCCTAACCTCTCTATCTCTCTCTTTCGCTGTTACTAATGCCCTATTTAAACTTTTTGCAAACATTTGCCGAGAGTTTTCTAAACTTTAGCTAGAAAAATTTAACTAAAAGCGGATAAATTATATGCAATTATATAAAGTAAGTTAATGATGAGGAGTTTAATCGCAAGAAACAGAGTAATGCTTAACAAGTTGTGTAATTAATTGACTTGAAAGTTCGAAAGCCCCCTAGACATGCTGTCAAGGAAACGACTACTTTACGATGAAATTAAAAGACAATAGGCTAAAATGGTCCGTAAGTTTTGCTAATCAATCATAATTTTAGATAAACAGTAATAATAGCATGCATCGATCCATCCAGCATATGAGCGCTTAAGCATATATCAAGAAAAATAGTGAATATAATTTTCGCATTTAGCTTTTCGATTACGGTATCTGCGAAATGAATTGTATCTTAAGAAATGCTGGCCTCGCTGATCCCATTACCCTATCCTATTCTCGTGTGGGAACTTGATTGAACATTGAAACGATAATTAACTGTGCAAAGCAAAAAAAAAAATCCTTGCTGTTTCACATTGGAGTGGCACATTTCCCACATTTATGACGGCAGTAGACGTAAAACATACATCTATTTACCATCTAACAAATTAAAGAAATGAGTGGTCTTTTTTTTTTTTCTATCAGCTTCACTTTCAGTTTTATAGTTAATATAAGTTTGCTTAAAGGAAGCAAGCCAGAGAGGAAATGTTTTGGGCTCTTTCCAGTTAAGTGCATTAATATTTGAATCTCTTCGCTGAGAAATATATAATACATGGGAAAATATAATATATAATGCTGGTTGTGTGGTACAAGTGCAAGACATCTATTTATTCATAATCGAGAACGTTGCCAAAATCCGCAATCAGTTGGCGTTACTCGTTGAAATAAAAATACGGCCGAATGACGCTCTCCGGCATGAATAGCGTAATGAGAAGCCAGATTTCTTCACCATAACTTTACTTTATGGAATTTTCTTCATTGGTAGCTTGACGAGATACAGTTATTCTGCCTTTTCTATCGGCGGCAATATGTCAACAGTGGCCTCTACCGCTAAGAATAAGTTTACTACAAAAATAGTCGTCTTCCCCGCTATCATTTAAAGCATTACAATATTAGCATTAAAGCAAACGCCATCTGATGCGTCTGTAATTTCGGATCGTTGAATAATTTATGCTATGATAAGGTCACGTCGCGACTGGCACTCAGGCTCATTGTTAGAATACGTTTTCTCCACCTTGCACTAAATGTACTGAATCTCATTGAAAAGTATGCATCAGTGCGAGTTTTCTTAAAAAAATTTCCCACTTCTAAGAAAACTTCTTCACGTTTTAATTATTATGGTAATTGGTTTTCGAAAGAATGAACAATTTTCTGAATTGATTCAACACATTTTTGATTTAACACAAGAATTATTAACATTTCGGTTTCATTAAAGAAATACACAAAAGGATCATGAAAATTGTTTTCGCTTCAAAACAGGGACAAACTACTCTGTTTGCCTTTATAACATACATTCGATGAACTTTGAAAATCAGTTTCGTTTCAAGTAATCTGCTTATATATGGATATGTTGGGATAAACTCAAAGATGTGCAATAGATTTTCAAGTAAATTTTGTTTCATAAAAACATGTTTGCCTTTAGTTAAATTCTAATAGCTATCGTGTTACTTTGTCTTTGCTCAAAGTTAGCACGTTAAAGCCACGCGCATTGCGGTATATTTTGAATTCATATATTTTCGAAAGCAAGCGCTCATAAAAGTCTTGCAATTTACAGACTGTTATAATGTAATAAAAAACGAAAAGTTCAAAACTTAAGAAATTGGAAAGAAATTTATATGTTTACAAACAAACAAAGCCATAATTATTATGCCCTACATCACTAACAGTGCCGGATATATTAAGCTCGCCTGGATATATGTAATACTCAGAATGAGTTTAGGAGGGGCACACTTTTCATTTTCATATCGACCGACTCGAAATCATTTGATGTCCACCTATTCGCCTGCTTGTCTGATATACAAGTCGTAGTTTTTGAGACATTTTTGACGAAACGACGAGATACACTGGCGTGTTGGGGCCAAAAAGCGAAGACTACTGAAAAGGAATTGGTGCGCTCCAATTTTGCGATAACTTATTTTAAAAAGGTCGTCATATGAAAAGACTAACAATTTTCAAAATTTTTCAACGAAAATCGCTAAGTAATAGTACTTTGGCACATTACATCGCTAATGGACTAATTTTTCTAACGCGCCGCCCAATCCTAAGGAAAGTAAATCTTTTTACAGCAGAAAGGTATGATTTCTAATATTCTATTTTGAAAATTGCTCCGAAATAGCAAGAATTAATTGTAGGTCAATTTTTATGAGTCCACTCCATGTAGGGAATTTCATGCATAGTAAGCGAAAAATTCGAATTTTTAGCACTTCATGGCGAAAATCGTTCAAAAACATTAAGATTTTTGATAAAAAGAACTAATTTTGCTAAATTTGAACCATGTTGGTTCATGTTCTGGTTCCGCTCCCATAGAAGTGTACCCATAAAAATGTTTTCTTTAGAAGAAATCAAGATAAACTTTGTAGTGCTTTATCACAAAGATAAAGGAAGCATTTTATCAGACGCAGCCTATATAGTATTCAATGATCGAACTTTGCCATACTATAATATCTTTACATTATTTGCGTTCTCAACAAGTTTACTTCTCTCCAATTCCGCATATCGTCATAAAATGTACACCATGTATAGTAAACAGTACATTAAGAATAATGCAGTAAACAACACATAAAATTATTTTCAAAAATAAAATTTGTATAAACATCTTTATGAATCGATTTTCTTTGAGAAGGCAGGAATGTAATGAAATAGTTCGAGTTTGAGGCATCGAAAATACCGTAAGACGTCACTCATTTGATAGACTTAAAATAGACTATTAATTCGTCTACGTTCTCGAAGAGAAGTCAAATATCCCTTTTTCTCCATACACGTGATTAACTATATGAAATACTCGGTTGATAATATTTCTACGGATTTAAGGTGGAGTTTTGCTGTTAAGCCTGCACAATTCCGTGTCTAATCGAACAGAGTGTGCAAACATATTATCCATCATCACTGGGAATATTAGTGGCTGAGCGTTAAATGGGGCAAATTATATGAACGCGCTTGCTTACGTAGTAAAGCAAGGCTTATCTACCATTTCTATTTTTCTCTGGGCCAAATTTCACTATGCTGGGCATTTCCACACTGATCAAACGTTCTTGGCGCGCTTTTGGAAAACTATAGCCACTACGAAAATGCCATAAGGTCCCATTCGACCTCGGATAGAGCTCGGTCTTAGAAATGAGGTTCAGTCGTTAAGTGAAAAATCTACATGCCAAGTCACAGTAGATACTAGCTCCGAACTGCCCTCAATTTAACTGGGTGGAATCACGTTTACCGTAAATTTTTATGTTTTGAAACTGAGAAAAGGCTTCTAAGCATAAGCACAAAGCTAGGCCCAAATTCAATTGTCAAGGATTTATATCAATGAAGTCACCTTCAAAGCAGCTTGAATACTCACATCCCGAAGTCGGTTGATAATATCTGTGAAGCAGTTATGCTTACGTTGTCACAAATTCTTATCTGTCGGCCTTTGGCTCAATTCTCTTGGCTTGTATTACGTGATTTCCTGTTTACTACTCGTGATCCAATAAAGGTTATCGGTAATGAGACATTTTCTGCGTTCGCTTCCATTTTTGAAAATTGTTAAATGCATTCTCATGATGGTTTTAAAGACTTGCCTCTGTTTACCTTTGAAGAAATTTTCAAATTCTTCTATTATGTATATATGCAATGAACCGATTGTGCCATATTATAAAGCTATGAGCTTTGATACTATCATTGTTCAATAAAAACGCGATTAATACACACACACACATTTTATAAAATAAAAATTAATTAGTTATTAAATGGATTTTTTGCAAAATACAGGGTGGTTAACGGCAGTATTAAATTTTGAAATATTGTTACATAGATCGCTCAGCATCTTTGGCAAGAAACATTTGAAACACCTGATCTTTGACAGAAAACAGCTTTTGAGTTCATGTAAAAACTTTTATTAAGTGACTTTTGCGATAGTTTTACTCAAAGTTGAGTGATTATCGTATACGTTTCCTGCCCGATCGACGCCTTTTACGAAAACATTAAATATGAAGTTCTGTTGTCATTAAAAGACATTCTGGAAACTAGTAAGTTTTTATTCACCACAATGTGAAAACTAACCTGATACTCGACGTTAGGCTCCAATTTCGACGAATGGGTTGTAGCCTATAAGAAATAATATATAAAAAAATGAAACAAAAATACATTGAAAGCAAATGATTTTTGAGTTTCAAGTTTTCAGTAGCACCATGTGCAGAAGAACAAAAAACCTGTCTATTTTTATTTTTCCATACTAAGAAAGCAATCACAGAGCGACAGAGATGTGGGCTGGACGTGTTACTTAAAATTCATAATAAAAACTTTAGTAATTTTGATTTCAAATATTTATTAGGTCATCCAAACTGTTAACGATTATTTTATATAGCGCATTTATTACCTCTTACCAAAGATGTATTTTGCCGCCAAGACATATTATTTCAAACTAAAAGGTAATGGTGGTAAAGTAGTTTAAATCTAGGTCAGCTAAAAATTAGTTTATTCTGGAATAGACTAACAGCAGCTTATTATAAGCGACGGCTTTCGAAAACCTAAAAAATAGCAAGAGGTCGAATTGAAGTATATGCGAATAAAGGATTCCGAATGGGAATGAAATTTTCCATTAGAATTCCGTGTTGTTATTGAACATTTCTCAAACAGTTCCACATAACATACATTAGAATTTAGTTAGTTTTTGAATAATTTACATTATTAGGAATGAATGCTCTTAGCCCTTAGCCTTAAACGGATTTATGAATATATGTGCAAAGATAAATGATAATGAATAATATCCGATAGCAAGAACTATGAAAATTAATGATTTGTTTCGTCTATGTTTCTCATTTTCTCATTCGCATTCTTTTAATTGAATGTTATATCGAATAGAATGTAATTTTATGAAATTAAATAAAATAAAGCATCCTTTCACTAAGGATGGTCTTTTCTACGCACTTGGCCATTATCAATTAAATATTGATTTTATTACCGCCTTGTACTGTCATGAACCCAGTGCACGTCTGCTGTCGACAAATTAACAAATGCTTCTTGCTTCTTAGCTGTCTACACGCCGCAGGACATCGTTCCGGTTTGCGACTAATATAGATAAACTTAACATCCAGATATAAATGCTCTTACTTTATTTACGATATGAATACGCATACTTAGCTCGTTCATATGTATTTGTAATGCGTATGTAATTGTCTGCCTGTCCATCGTTAAAATGACAATTTTTGTTTGAAAACATATTTTACACATCTCTCTTAAGAGTCGCTACTTATAATTAAATTGCCATTTATGAACACACAGACACCATACAAAGTTATCCGTCATTCAAGCCCATAAACACTGTGCACCGTTTGATGTTAGCGTTCTTCCTTGTCTCTAAAATTGTATTTGTAGTTGTCGTTTACAGAAAACCTCAATAAAACGCGTTATTCCTCAAAACATTAAACATTTCAATATTAACGAAATTACAATTGATTTTAGAATAACAACGCAATTCTCTCGATGCGGATGAAAAGTCAAAATTCCATTTTTTTGTCCCACATATCATTTCTCGTGTAGAGCTGTTGAACAGGTGAATTTTTTTTAATGAATTGATTAAAATCGTTAGGTTGCCTTTTATTGCAATCAATTTTAGCAAAAGTATATCTTTCGTTGATGAGCTATGAGATTAAAGATCAACTTAAAGTGGCAAGCATCGGAAATGGAACATTGTACGAAAGCGTAACTAATGATATGGGTCGATATGAACAAAAAATTAACGAAAGTTGAACGACATTTGTTCAGTTCTCAAAAACCCATTGGTCATTTTAGTAAGATACAGAACTGCCTTTCTGCTACATTCCATATGACCGCATGAGTAACCGAGTACGTAAGAATGGCGACTGCCACGTCAGTGTTCGCGGTTACAAAGCTCAGTGCGGACTAGTTTACTTTGTTCGTTGTAAGCTGTTGTAAGCTGTTGTAAGCACCTAGTTTGTAAAGGCGCCGATTGAGCATACGCCACGAGGCCTGCACTGGCCCCAGTCTATCTATATCCTTTTCCACTCTTCTTTCTCACGATCGTCTAGTTAGACTAACAGGGCATAGAAGGCATAGAAAGTTTTAGTAGAATAAAGAGCATGTGAAAGGAGGCAAGAAGTTCACAATATTTTCGTACAAAAATGGCTTATATGTTAACATCTTCAAAATCATATGGTTGCAAAGATGCATGAGTGAGTTCTGTTATAGATTTAATCATTTGGAAAAATTTTCACTTGTTTACTTACGCGAAAGTGTTCGCGAAGTTATTACGTTAATATATAAATAAATTATTTATAAAAAAATGCTTTAAAGGAATCATTATTTTTTTTACCGAGAATGACCGCGGCTTTGCTTACTATAGATTACAACTTGCAGGTGGCGTGGTTAAACCGCGCTTAATCTCTTATTCGGTATTGTGTAAACAAATAACTTAGTTCTCGCCATCATCTATGTATGTTACAGTCTTCGACTGCAACGGTCGATTCTTACTAGATAAGTCTTTTCTTACTAAAGCACAGGAATTGCATCTTGCTGCTTACTTATTATCTAGTATTGAAAGTGATCTTTTGTGCATTAGGAATAGACGATTAACTTTTCTTGCCGAAACACGACTCACATTTTCTCGCCAACTAATCGTTTCTAGTAATCCGATAATACATACATGTATATACTTGCAAGTATTAAAAGTCCGTTGTGACCCATTTCACTTTCTGATCCTAATCACAAAAGAAAAAAAAAACGATTTCTAGAAATCTTCGGATCGTCGTTTATGTAAAATGATAGTTACCTGTTTCGTGTAGGTATGTGGGCTATTTTAGGACAAATAAGATTTATGACAAATGTTGCGCTTTCATGACGTTGACATAAATATAATGATACCAATGAAAAGCGTCGTGTTTTTCCTGTTTAATTGAAAATTCGTTTATTAGACGGCACACTAATGGTTTTAACTGCCCTTGTGTGGTACATTTTTTTATACATCAACAACTAATGGCCTCTGTTTTGTTACCGACATGCAAACCTTTTCCATGTTTACGTAAGTGAAATATTTTAAAAATGTTATTGACAACACAAGCCGGATCCAATACGATTCAAATAGAATGTAAGGACAATTTCATAATTCGTTTTATCGCTTATCTTAAGTGAAAGTATATCAGCGACGTCAATGATTTCCAGTATTTTCGTAGTTTCAACTGAAATAAAGACAAATAAGAACATTATAGCCGGGCAAGGCCGACCCTTCAGTACCCTACATCGCATTGTCTAACACAATTCTTATTTTTATTATGGAACACAAAAGTTATATCTTCTTCCGATATAGAGACATATTTTTCATGTGCGTATTTATGAGGAAGCGAGCCCGAGACGCAGTCTAATGTAATCCAAGTTTAACCCTTATATAGGGTACGATTCAAAAGTAGGCGTAGATGGTTTAAATTTTGCAGAGTTTATTTTTGTATGAATTTACTATAATTGTATGGGTGAATTTCCGTCACCACATATTGAAACTTACACTTTTCTGCTCTACAAATGACCAATTTTCGTGAAAATCCTTATTTGGGCAGGATCCAACGAACAGACCGCGATGCCCCAAACTTGGCTATTATGAAATAATTTTTATCATGAAGCCTTGAAAATTATACCTTTCTGTCGTATGAACTTCCGTTTTCTTTATATGAGAGGATTCTTTTGTCCGTCTGTCCGTTTGATGTGTTTCCATGTATATTTGTGTGCAAACCACAGATCACAATTATTGAGATATTTTGATGAAATTTGGTACAGTGACGTGCTTTGACCCAAGGACGAACGTTATCGAAAATGGTTCAGATCAATTCATTTTTTCAAAATTTCTCGGCAAAAGTAGTATATTGCGGCATTCTAAATTGGTATGGAAACTTTGGGCTGGCTGGGGCAATTTTCAAACGCCCTCTCATATAACGAAACCTGAAGTTCATGCAACAAAAAGGTATAACTTCGAATGCCTTATGATGAAAATTATATCATAATAGTAAATTAACATAAATAAATTAACTATACCAAATTGGGACAATCTCGGTCTGTTTTTTGGATCCTAACCTAACAAGGATTTTCACGAAAATTGATTCTGTGTAGAGCAGAAATGTCTAAATTTTAATATGTGATGATCAAAATTGACGCATAATAGTAATTTCATATAAAAATGTAGTCTACAAAATTTGTACAGTCTACGCCTATTTTTGGCTCCTTCCCTAGGTATTACGTTGCGTTTTGGACCCGTTTACCCATTAATACGCAGTTGAACAATATGCCTTTATACAGAAACAAGATATAATTTTTGCATTCAATAACAAAAATAAGAATTTTGTTTGACAATGTGGTGTAAGGTATTTAATAGTCAGCCTCGTCCGACTATAATGTACAAATATATGCGTGTAATTGAGTGTACAAATTTTTTAAATGTATTGCTATGTTAAATGCAATTATAGTTTATTTGTCTGTCCCTACTTGTATATTGCATTCTATTATAACGCATGCAAGGCGTTTTTTCTTTTTTCACTTCTACATCGGTGATTAAGTTTTATTATTTAAACCACAAAATCATTTAAATGAAAATTTAATTTTTGAATATAATATATTTTATAGTAATAGCAATAGCGCATGAAGAAGGGTTATCTTTCTTCTATGAGTGAACAATACATTAGTATGCATTTGTGTATATCTTTACTTATATATATGTATATCTATATCTATGTGTCTATCTATCTTTTTATCAATCACCCCGTGTAATTAAGTATTTAATAATTAAGTGTTTATTAAATTTGTGATAAAATTATTTTTTGATCTTTCATGCTTTTAGCGCCGTTGACGCAAGATAGACCACTGATGCAGATGCGGTAATTATCTGTGAATCTATCGTTTGTATCTCTGTTACTGATATTTATACGTTTATAATTTGATGGGTTGCTACGTATTCAACATAGTGATTAACATTTAATGATTATTGATTGTCAATGCACACGTTACACATTATTTATGTAAAAGCAATGAATTTTAATTAATGCTATAATTAAATAAATGACTGGCTTGCTTCTTAGTTATCGTATCAATTAAAAAAAATATATAATATTAAGCAGATCTGCCTCATATACTAATTTGCATGTTATTGTCACTAGAATTGTTCCCAACTTGATTGATTCAAATAAAAGCGTTAAACTTGCATCAGCCTATCTGAAGTAATAGTATTTTTAGTTTCCATGTGAGTAAAGACTTTACTTTTTTGTATGGAGCTCGGATTGAAATAAAAAGC
Source organism: Glossina morsitans morsitans (assembly GCA_001077435.1). NCBI lineage: Eukaryota > Metazoa > Arthropoda > Insecta > Diptera > Glossinidae > Glossina > Glossina morsitans. The sequence continues at coordinate 3,630 of CCAG010013727.1, read as the reverse complement.
ATTCTAATGCATCTCGGCGGACATACGTATGGATTACACTTAACAGAGGTCCTACTAAACTTTACTCACAAGCTATCCTTTTATTCAATACTCATATGCATTTTTGGCCGATTAGCTTATAGTCATATTTCTCCTCTTTCATGGCGTAATTAATCAGCAAGCACCGAAGTCAAATGCACCAATAAAAAGTTATAACGACAAGTAAAAACATTATAGTCGGACAATATATACCACTTGGCCTAACACAGTTGTTCGCTCGTTTCGCTAACAACAAACTAAATATTACATCTTATTTTTCTGCACAGGCAGACTTTTCGTGAAAGCCCATACAATGGAGGATGCTCAAAATAATCCATGGCGTGATCCAAATTTAGTTTACTTCTTAAAGACTTGATTGTTTTACTGTTTCCGTCATAAAAAAACTTAAAACTAGGCATTCTCTCTATATAAGGTTTTGCTTACCAGGATAATCACTCCGGTAATATTAACGTCTTTGTCAATTTACTATTACGAATCAATTTACACCATGAAATGTTGAAAATTATACCTTTTTACTATATAAAGATTCAGTTCCTTTAGGAACGATTATATGAGAGGGGATTCAAAAACTGGAATAATGTTTTGTTTGTTTTTTCTTATATTTTAATACGTACTCTCTAGTAGTACAAAATAGTAAAATAAATTTTTTTATAATTGGACAATGGACTAGGTTTAACAAGCATTTACTTTTTGTCGGGCGAAAAAACCCAATATTAAGGAGATTCAGTGTAATTCAACGCTTAAGCCTGTTAAAGGAAGTTTTTCGGAATGTTCTGAGTTTTTTTTTTTTTTTAGATTACCTCTAAGACGCGTTAATTGACTTAAGTTATGCTTAACGACAAATTGATTTAAGTTTTGGTAAACGTCGTGTAAAGACATACCCGACCGAGATATACTCGCCAATAGTAGAAAACGACGGGTACAAAAATAAAGAAAATCGTTTTATTTCGGAAGAAGAGAAACGATAGCGTCTGTAATTCGCAAAACATCTAATGAAGAATACTTGAGTACTTTAAACAGGGTTTTCTGATTTTCCAAAATGGTTTTGATTTTTTTCCCTCTTCCCCGTATTGAATTGCATTGACCAGGCCAGACATTAAGTAAAGTGTTTATTTTAGCTATTTTACTGTCTTTCTCAGTGTGCTTTAGACAACTATGATGGTGGCCCAGTACAAAAGTAGTCAGTTTTTAGTTCTAAAATGCAAAATTGTGCAAATGATTATTAGAAAAAAGTTTTCTTTTTTTCAAACACATTTTAGTGCTTTCAAGAACATTGCATTTAATTACCATGTGTTTTATATGTTCATCTAAAAATTACATTTATGTCTGCATGCATGACGCGTACATATGCACATAATTGAGTACCTATTGATTAAAATATGATTTCAGATGTTTGTGAAGATAATGTCAGTAAACTCACACGCATCACAATTCATTCCAATGTAAACGAGACGGACGTTCAATTAAATGCTCAACGCGCATCAAACATTTGCATGGCATAAAAGAGAAACACGCTGGAAGCTACGTAGGTACACTTTCTTGCTTGAATATGCAAAAATTCATATATAAGAGTGCGTACAGATATCGGTTGAACAGCATCAATCAAAAATGAAAACAAACAAAACAAACGATGCAAAGCATACGGCATCGTGGATTGCGCTTTAGTTACAATATTGATAACCAGCCGACAAATGAAGATGAGAGTTGCTGTCAAAGCATACAAAGCGCCTCCCCGCTTACATGCATGTATACCACCAACGTTGGATGCATTTTTACACCACAATACATATGTATAAAGGGTATTCCAAAATGCGCACATTTTGTGATATACATATATGGCAATTTCTTGAATGCGATGATACATTTTACTGCCTAAAAAATATAATCTGAGTTCAGATTTTAAAAACATGTTTATGTTCACAATGAAATGATGCGAATGTTGCACGAAAAATTCCATGATTTTTTTCCCCCTCAATTGAGGAAATTGTTAATCGTTAATAATGTCAATATGTTTCAAAGAATGTCCTCAAATGCCTATACCTTTCAGTTTTATTAAATATATTTTCACTTTTGCACACCCTTCAATATACATAATAACTCCATTCACAAATGCAAATACACGCACGAAACATATGCAGGCAGATTTGAAAGAAGTTTTAATGAACGAATATATTGACGGCTCTCTGTGATCTGACAATTGTATCTTAAACACCGATAGAATCTACGTACAGAGTACACAGTCTATTCGATTGCAGTCTATTCGAGGTGCATAAATACCAAGTTGTTATTACTTTGCACAGTGCAAACTAATAATGGCTTTTGTGTTGATAACAGCGTTGTGGTAAAAAGCAAAATATAATCAACTTTAAACTATGTGTTATTTATTGATTCTCCGTCTTCGAAAACGGAGTTGATGGATGAACACTTTCTGCTGAACAGGAATGGCCAGGCTAAAGATATGTAACATCGACTAACTCAGGAGTTATTTAATACTTACCTTAGTACATGGGATGGGATGGGATGGGATGGGATGGGAGTACATGAGATTTGCACATAAACTTGATTGTAAATCGTATATCATTTAATTTGGGGCGCAAACTGTATCTAAATTTTATGTATAGTCATCTTCTCCAAGTTTTTTCTAAATACGAAGAACTATTATGTGATCATCTAATCATAACAAATTTAACCAACAAATTATTATTTTTAAAATTAATTCTTAATGACGTTTAATATAAAGAAAAATTTCATTTTCGGTAAGTGATTCAAACACAAACTATACAAATCCATTAAACAAAGAAGGATTTTAAGAGGCATCCTACTACTTATATGTATGTATTGGACAAACTGAAAGGATCAGTTATTTTCAATGACTTCGACTGTTCTGTCAAGACTACACAGCACTATATGACACGCAGTTGATTAAAGCATCGAGTTATTGAAAGGGAAACTGCGTTAAGGACATCGTAGATGAAAACTCTTTCCTCGCATTTATATTCGCGTTATGGAAAGTAACTCTGGAATATGGTTTGCACAATAATTTATTAACTTATTTAAGCAATTGAGTTAAAAATTTGGGAAGATTTATATCGTAAGAATTGCTTGTTTGGCAAAAGCGAACTACTGTAGTAATCGTTAAAAGGAATTGTGTAAAAGAATTATTTATTGCATGCAACTGTATGCGCTGATGTATGTATGTGAGAAAAAGAATGCAGAACATGAGAAAGAACGTTTATCATCAGTTATTGCATTATATCTATAATAAGTTTCTTTGAAAAAAAAAGGTGTATATATATACTACTAGCATAATACATATATTATGGGCACTAAAAAGTATTAAGCTTGCCGAAAACCAAAATTTCTTTATACTTTTCATGCATTTAAACCTTACTCATGTGTGCGATAATCGCAATTCGTTCAACTATTTCTTTGTCTGTCATTAGGCTCAACACTTTTGTTAAGTATAGAAATGTGCGTTTGTCTGTGCTCTCTATATACAAAAAAAAAAAAAAAAAAAAAAAAAGGAAAAAAAAAATTTTATTTTATAGGAAACGTTACGATTGGAACTGCAAAAAAAAATTTCGCTGATGA